>JAIKVB010001513.1:0-12435 GCA_024679045.1 Phytophthora brassicae
ATTAATGAACGAAACAATGGCGGAGGCGGTACATCGAGTGCAATACGCAGCCAGAGCTCAAGGTGCCACAGCCGTGGTCAACGTGCGCTTTGATTCCAACACGACCATGAATCGACTTGTGTTCGGTATGCACTGCTCTGTTATTTGCTACGGGACAGCCGTGAGATGTCGTTCTCTACGTGAAGTAACGCTGAAGACGTCGACGGTTCCAGTACTGGAGAGCAAATAATGAAGCATGGAATAGAGGAGGAAAACTGTTTGATGGTGGAAGTCGAAGCTTTATTCTTTGTCTGGATGAGGTTTGTGATGGTGTTTCGAGCGATTAACTCTTGCTTCAACACGACGGAGAGCAGGTTTGTTGGCTTCGGCTAGCGATAGAATTGAGGCGGACTGAGCTCCGAGAACAGCTTCAAGAAATTCGCGCTCGCTTGCAGCTTGAGTAAAGCGATTACTAGAATTATTACTGGATTCGTGCCTCTTGTCGTGTTTGTAGGTTGTTTTCTTTGATATAAATCCTCCTCCAAGGAACAGACCGTTCGCTGCAATCGTGTTTGTAGGTTGTTTTCTTTGATATAAATCCTCCTCCAAGGAACAGACCGTTCGCTGCAGTACTAACAAATACTCCACGTTGTCGATCACCCAAACGTCTTCGAACGAGCTCACTACTGTTGTCTGCGTCTGAATTTGGTAGTAAATCTTTGAAGGAATGTGGGCTCCTACTATCGTCAAGAGTATATATGTCGCTCTCCATTGTAGACAATTCTCTTGTGTCGAAGTTGAGTGTAGCCAAGACAGGCTTGTGTGAGCGTTGCTGCTCCTCAAAGAGTTTCTGCTTATTGTAAGAGTTCAGAAGCGGCAATGCTAACAGACTTTTTGTGTTTTGCTCGCTGTGTCCAGCTTGATTTTCAATACTATCAAGAGCCAAGACTTGTGTTGTAACAGTACGAGGGTGTTTTTGCTGCTGAGCTTTTGAAAACTCTTGGTGATGTTGAAGGGCTGTACGTGTGTAAACTTTCTGTTCTTGTACAATTTTGACTAAATATTGTTTTCGCTCAGCTTCAAACTTCTTTTTCGCTTTTGCCAGATCTCGAAGCTGACGGGTTGTATTGTTTTCGCTCAGCTTCAAACTTCTTTTTCGCTTTTGCCAGATCTCGAAGCTGACGGGTTGTGGTGTGGGGGATACGTGCGGCTGCCCCATTGACATTAAGAAACGAGTTCTGATTTTGATAGCCATGAAAACTGTTGTCTCTCTGCAGTTGAAGCTGTAAATCATCTTCTCGCATGTGTTGCAAGGTTTTAATTCGCACTGGACATTGTTCAGAGTCAGAAGAACTCTCTTCATCAAGAACTGAAGTGTCCACCAGAGCTTTCAAGACTGCTGACCTATCGGATTGGATTTCTGTCATTGCTGAAGCATTGAGACCATCATCTAAGAGTAAATCCTCACGAAAGACTGGATTTTCAGGTTCCAAAACCCGACGAAGTAATTCTCGAGCTTCTTCTTCTCGTCTGCGGGAATGAATTGATGCAGCGAAGATTCGCTTTGAAGTCTGGATAGTATGAGAGTTAGCTTCCTTTTATCTATAGCTAATATATTCAGGCCAGTGTTTACCTTGCTGCTTCGCTCATGAACGCTAGTGTTAGATGAGTCTCGAAAGTAACTTTTCGCACGAGCTCCCAGCAGGAACTCAAGCGGTACATGATCATTGGCATCCGTCTCGGGCGACATTTGATAGAAATGACAGCAGGAACTCAAGCGGTACATGATCATTGGCATCCGTCTCGGGCGACATTTGATAGAAATGTACAACGCAAAGGTGATCAAATTTGCTATTTTCACTACTAGCGGTTTCTCCAAAATTGAAATGTTGTCAAGCAGTCAGGTGCAATTAGGTAAAAAGCTTATATCGGATACATCCCATCTCGAAGGTGATTACGATATAAACATGATTTGGGTGGGTGCAGCTGAAAACAGATTTATTACAGTCGCCAGCATCGCCGAAGGTACATGTATGATTTTTCTTATCAAAGATTAGTTTATGAAAGCCAATACAGTTGATACCTCCACTTTAGCTGTGAAGAGAATACCATACTGCAGTTCAGGATAGCGGCGTCCATAATCTTGGGTAGTCACTGGTACCTTTCCAATTAAGAGTAAGTCAAATTGGAGTGAATATGTACTAAATCACGTCTAACTCCCCTGTTACTAGCACATAAATTCTTCAGACTAATCCAATGGTGCGCGTGGCCTTTTTTGTAGTGAAATGCTGTTTGTGGTTTCAGAGATGTATCAAGTCTCCCTAAAGAACGCTTACATCTTGATTGCGATTAAATGTTCTTCATTATGTGCAGCATCAGCGCATTCATTCAAATCTTCAAGAATATGGCGCCTGAACTCCATCAGCTTCTTCCTGTTCTTCCTATTCAAGTTGACTGTCACTCTGGTAGTCGTGTTAAAAGTTTCGCTGCTGTCGTCATCTTCAACGTTGTCATCGAACCAATTTGTGTGATTAGGAGGTGAGACCGTGACATCACCATTAGCTCCAATTGTGGTACCTGTATACTCGCCTGTGTTAAAAGTTTCGCTGCTGTCGTCATCTTCAACGTTGTCATCGAACCAATTTTTGTGATTAGGAGGTGAGACCGTGACATCACCATTAGCTCCAATTGTGGTACCTGTATACTCGCCTGGCTCGTGGATTCTGCTTGGTGAACATCTACGAAATGGCAATCGACACTATTTTGCTCTGTTTCTGCGAAGACACTGAACAACATGGTGAGACTGCTAATGAATCTATGAGCAAAAAGCTTCAGCGCATTTTTGTACAGACGCCAATCCCAAGCATCAGGTGATATTCACGTTGCACGTCGAGTCGAGGAAAATACTCATGCAAAGTGGCAGTAGAAGAGAAGACTGTTGTTAAGAGGCTGGAGAAAACAGAAATCTAAGAGGTTGAATATCAATCAACGCAGCAATTTCAGCAACTTGGTTAAGGATTTTATTATGTGTGGCTAGCTATCGACAACTAACGTCGAGTAGGCACAAACTATCAGCTTTTTGCGCCACGTGGTTTTGTGCTTTTCTCGTTGTTGCTGCTCGATCCGCTTCAGTTCCTCACCATTTTGAGCTCTCCTGATTAAATCTTCTTGATGGATTCGAGACAGCCAAAGGGCATATGCTTGTTGGTTCTCCTCACTAGAACATTCATGAAAGTATGACGCACTGCTAGACTTTAACATGGAGGGCTCGACAGGTTTGGCCTTGCGAGTTCTGCATTTTGTTTTGGGATTTACGTGCATTGATGGAGGTTTACGCCATGGCTGAGCAGCAGAAACCAAACAACACTTGAGTAACCAGCGGACATGCAGCAATGTGAAAGGAATACTGTATCTCCGCTCTAACTTTTTCTGTCGTTGATTCTTTTTGCTGTTTCTTAGCACTCCGTGTTTGCTTCCTCTTTTGTCTAAGCCAATCCTGAAAAGCAGCGTCGTTTTCTTCTTCATTGTGTCGATTAGTATCCTCTGTACCCAAGTCAATCGCTTGGTTGCTATAGTTTTTATTAACGCAAGTCTTTCTTTTCAACCACTGTTCGTACGGCAAGGGTTTTTGAATCTACCGACAACAACAGCTTAGTAAGGATCCATAACTTACTAGCTTCAACGTGTCCATCAGTACTACTTAATTACCTTAAGGATCTGCCTGCGACACGCTCCTTCCACGTCCGCGTGCTCGAATCGCTCCTGCCAGTGCCACGCCATCGTCACAACTTTAACTGCGTGTCAAAAAAGGCAACTTGTTGCTTGAAGCCATATTTATCATGTAGCCATGTATGTCTAAAAAAAGAAAAACCTCAATGCCATTCCACGCAAGGTTTTATCACTTTGCACAGGATTTGTGTACAATACCTCAATTCTGCTCTCCCCCCCTTCCGCCAGTGGCAGCTCTCCATTCCAATCCAATCGACCAACCGTATCGCACCTGCAGGTACGCCAATGAAAATGCTTGGACGTCTCTATTTCCGCCTATGACAAGCTGCGTCTCTTACTGTGTGTCTTGGTGTCTCCCCATGATGCCTCTCGTTCTTGTGTAGCCATGTCCAGCGACGGAGACGCCAACGCCAACAACGCCAATCTGCAGATGCAGTTGCAGCTCCAGAACCAGCGCGCACAGATGCAACAGCAGCAGCTGCAACTCCACGCGTTCTGGCAGCACCAGATCGCCGACATCTCGCAGATCGACGCCAACGCCTTCGACTTCAAGACGCACCAGCTGCCGCTCGCCCGCATTAAGAAGATCATGAAGACGGACGAGGACGTTCGTATGATCAGTGCCGAAGCGCCCGTTCTCTTCGCCAAAGCCTGCGAAATGTTCATCCTTGAGCTCAGTCTGCGCGCCTGGATTCACACGGAGGAGAACAAACGTCGTACACTGCAGCGCAATGACATTGCCATGGCCATCACCAAGACGGACGTCTTCGATTTCCTTATTGACATTGTCCCTCGGGACGACATCAAGCCCGCGAAAAAGGTGTGGTTTTCATCATTTTACTACGATATTCTATCATTAAACTAATTAGTTTGTGTTTTCTATTGTTTTTAGGGCCCTGTGGACCCACAGGTTGTGTACCAGCAGCAGCTTCAGCAGCAGCAAGCGGCCATGTTGCAACAGCTTTTGCAGACGCAACAGAATGGCGCCCCAGCTAATCCTGCGCAGTGGCCCAACCAGCAGTTGCAGCAGCAAATGATCCAGCAATACCTCATTAAACTAATTAGTTTGTGTTTTCTATTGTTTTAGGGCCCTGTGGACCCACAGGTTGTGTACCAGCAGCAGCTTCAGCAGCAGCAAGCAGCCATGTTGCAACAGCTTTTGCAGACGCAACAGAATGGCGCCCCAGCAGCTAATCCTGCGCAGTGGCCCAACCAGCAGTTGCAGCAGCAAATGATCCAGCAATACCAGCGCATGCAGTCGATGCAGCAGAATGGTGCAGGAGCTGGAGGGGCCTCCACACCTTCGAACGGTGCTCTGCCTAACCTGTCGCCCTCGGGCAGTGACGGTGCTGGCCAAACCTCGGCCAATACGACGCCTGGAGGTTCAGTGGCGAACACGTCGACGTCGGATCAACTCTCACTGAACCAGCGCAGCGTGGATGTATAATTTTGCAAAACGCGGTATAGTACCAAGAGGCTAGCAACCTTTGACGTGTTTTAATTGAATGAGCAAGTTTTCTTTTTTGATAGGATGGTGTGAGGAGACAAGATACTGTTTACGTCTTGTACCACTTAGTATTAATGATGTTCTTTCGATTTTGAACTTTATCTGTACGCCATCGCCTTTGCCAGCGTAATTTAGAGCCAACACTCGTCGTCTTTCACTGCTTCTTTCTCCGTGTAATCTATATTGTCTACTTGTTGTGGTATTTCTGAAGCAACGAAGCGACTTATTCGGATGTTTTGACTGTAAGTGGCAACGGCAGCATTTTTGACTTCTTTTCTGTGATTTTGACCAATTGGTATGCAGCCACACCACCAATCTATAGTAAATGCCATGAATACGATATCGTCAGACTCTCAACTCATTCTTCAAATAGAAGAAAAGTTACGTACCGCAAGTGCCATTCCAATTATTGATTGAGCGGTAACTGGGTTACCAAAGTACAGCACTGCACTGAGGATGACAACCACACGCTTCATAGTACTCATGATGGAGAACGTGAGTTCGGAAACCTCGCCTAGTACCCAGGATGAGCAGAAACTGCCCACGAAATGCATCATACTGCACATCAACACCTTGCCGAACGGGAAACTTGCGACAAAGTTGTCCTGATGTGCTCTCGCCGACATGAGTACGAATGGGGCGTTGATTGCAAACGACACGAATGCGCTGTAAAAGTGAAGCTGAAACACAATATAAGGTCAGTTTTAGTATACATTTCCAATCAACAGAATAAATTTTACTTACGTTCACAGTGTCGACCACGATGCGTCGACGCAGTAGGAACTTAGCAAACATACTTTGCATGACACCCAGGAGTGCCGAAGCCACAGCGAACATTGTACCAGAGTAGGCCAGATCCTGTAAGACACGAAATCCCTATCAGTTCTAGGTTTAAACTCCTCAATACTCGTAATTGCACTCACATTCATGCCCATTTCAGACACAGAAGCCAAGACAACTCCAAAGACGATGGGCAGGAGACTTGAGTACGTAGCGAGCGAGAACCGCGAGCGGTAGGCTGCGTAGGCCAACACCACGTTGAAAAACGGCTGCGACGCCTTGCAGGTCTGCGTGATGGAAACAGGCACGCCGTTGTAGCTCCAGTACGTGAGCGTCTTGGCGAGTACAGAGCAGAGACTCAGCGGTATGATCCACATGATACTTCGTAATTGCACGCGTTGCATCCTCCAGGCTCCAGCATTTGTCGGTGAGCTCGGGAACGTCAGTACCACAACTGCAACAATCAAACAGTCACATAAATCAGCATCTTCAATAACGTCCTCTACTTATAAAAGCTCTTACAGTCAAGGAGGATGCTGATGAAGAGATGGCACATTGTGAGCATCTCCGCTGACACGTGGTGCTCTTTAATTAACACTTTGTTGGTGAACGTAGCGGTCGTGGAGAAAATGTACCACACGCCTAAAGCACATCCGATCTACAGTGTAAAAACGCAAAACTTAGCGCCTAGCAGACAGAGTATCAGTTGTTTAATGTGCTGCGTACCCTTAGAGCCTTGTTGTCTCGCAGACTGTTTATAGCGCGGCCTTTTGGAGATTTAAGCTTTTTCGAGGGAACGGCCATACCACCTTCCAGATCGTAAAGTGGGTACGGTGCTTTCACCCGTGCCTGCATCATGTCGACCACTTGAGCTGTCGCCGGGTTCTTTGAAAGTGTTTATGAATATTTAGCCTTTTGTGCTTCAGATTTGGCACTGGCTTTGGTGGCGAATGATACATGGTGTGCGCCACACAAACTGAAACAACGTCAGCGGTGTGCAGGGGATCAGCAACGAGGACGACAAGGCAATTTATTGGCCATGATGCACGTCACAAAGAGTATTTTAAAAGGCGATACGGGTAAATGCATTAATGCATTTCTACTTGTTAGTGAAGACAGCGTGTGGTGTCCATGGAAGTGATTGAGAAGAGATGGATACATTTTCCAAGCGCGGGTTGAAAAGACGTGCGTTTTACGATCATCGAATCTGGCGACCTGACAAACGTCGTTTGAAACTATTAATATCAGGCGAACATCTCTCGCGTCAGGTAAAGAAAGTTTCACGCCAAATTTATATCTGGTGAGGCTGTCGCTATTATCGGACGCTTTAAATGAAGCGTTTGGAGAATCTAGTGGAGAACGCGTCTGGGAGTGCAATATACAAGTCGATCTGCTAACGTTGACACTCGTATACGACATGCCTGAAGTATCAGAACTCATTTGCGACCCACTAGAAGTTGCATCTAGAGATGCTCCAATGGATGTGAAAATTGAGGAAGAAACTGGTGGTCGAGAAGAGTGCGATCCTTTCGTGGAGGAAGATAACAAAGTAGAAGACGTCGGTGAAGTCTCCACGTCTAATCATTTAAGTATGGCAGGAACTGAACGAGCTGCGGGCTCTGGCCAAGCTACAAAAGGTCGGAAACAGCAGCGTGGATTGAAGAAACGACCACAAGCAAATGAAATGGGGATTACTGGGCTTATGAAAGAGTTGAACAAAGTGAAGAAAACCAACCGCAAGCTCTATTCCCAACTACAACGTTTCAACGCAAATGAAAGTGTGCTACAGGTATACTGCCGTGTTTTTCTTCCCTCTTACATTAATATACTAACGTGAATTCGTGACAGCTAGAAAATCGTTTAAAGGAAAAGCAGAAACAAATCGACGAGCTGGCGCGTGAGAATCGCACACTGACAAACTCGGAGAGGAATTTAATGAAGGAGATTGAAGACATTCAGAACTCAAAGGTTCGATATGAACTTGATTTTTATTTTTCTGCTACCACTTGATACAAAATTCAGTTATTTACTACAAAACTATAACCAGGACAACTTTCCTTCCAAAGAACGAGCACTGCAAGAAGAGCTTCGTGTCAGTAAGAAGAGGATTAAACAACTAAAAGAAATGCATCGAACTGCAGACGAAAAAGGTTTCAAGCTTCATCAGCAAAGTTTTGATTTAGCTGTCAGAAACAAAGAACTCAGTGAAAAAGTTCGAAAGCTGGAGGGCGTCTTTGCGTCATCGAGTATGCTATCACCCCCGTCTTCCAGTATTTACATGGGGGCAGGAACGTCCAATGAAGAGGTACAAACAATCATTGCTAGTCAGGAACAAGAGATCACAAAACTACAACATCGAGTGGTTTTGATGAAAAAGACTCACAAAGCTGAACAAAGTAAATACGAGCGATTGCTGAAATTGAGCCAAGAGGAGATAGAACAGACGAATGTCGAGATGGAAGAGTTCTACCAACAACTTCTCGCCAAGGAGCGAGCAGCACGAGCTCAATTTTTACACATGAAAAAGCTGAAGCACGCGTTGCACGAATTAGCTCTCACTGAACAGATGAATCAGCGTTTCCAGCCATTCCTAGCGAACTGGGAAATGCGTCTTACCAATAGGAGCAACAGCACTAGACCCAATCACGAAAGTCCTCGCTCTCCTCAGAAAGGACCAGTGCTCAACTCGGCTCGGTGGATTCATGAAGCTCTACACCATTTAGGTTTCGTAATGCCTCAATCTTCCAACAAGGTTGAGTCTATCAAACCTCCTACTAACAACAAGGAAGAAGATCAAACCAACATCCCCTCGAACTGTATTCAAGGGAAATTGGTGCCACTTCCACCCTCCAAAACGGGTTTTACTGTCAGCTCCTCAAGTACTCGCGCACTGCTTTTCAACCGCTCTTCTTCAGGTCCATCTGGTGAGGTTAATACAGATACGAAGGACAATCAGTATGACGTGAACGGCATGGTGCACAGCAGTAAAGACACTGACGAAGATGGCTCAGTAACAGTAGGAGAACCAGCGTCGCACATACCAGAAAATCCCGATGAAGAGCTGGATTAAAAGAAATGAACAAGATAAATTGTATGCAAAAGAGCACCAGCGTCTTGCGATTGCTTTAGCAGCTCAGCAGTTACCCAAGTTTTGCGATCGTGCGTCCGTTTCAATTCCCTGTTTAGTCGGCCCTGGATAATATTCCGAGAGCTTCTGGAAGTGACCCTAAAAGTCGGCTTCTCGTTATCAGAACAATGTTTTGAGGACGAGGCGGCTGTGTTATCTTTGGACGGTCGTCATCGGGCAACTTCATGCTAAGCGGCGTGAGTGAAACGCACAGGAAGCAGGCGATATTTCAAAACTGTCTGGCCCTGTAGCGACTTCCAGCAGTGCATTTCCGATTTAACCTCGCCAGTTCCACTACCCAAGCACCGACACTATCATGACCCTGAGCCGCCACTTCGAGGTTGACGCCGCTCGTTTCCGCAAGGAGCTTCTCTTTGTGTGCTGCAAGACCGAGGACCCCTCAAACGACTGCGTGCGGCAACTGCACAAGTACGCTAACTGAACCCATCCTCTTAGTGTATATTGGATATCTACTTACATGTTTGTTATGAACAGTGTGCTTCCCAGCCCAACAGACAAGATGCTGTCCCCAGTCAGTCGCGCTCTTAAAGCGCGATCTGCCAAGGGCGTGCAGTATCGACTATCTACTGCCTGAGCAAGCTATTTCGGTCTTGAATCGTTCTTCTCCTCTCCGACGAACGACATTTTTTACACCACAGTCACGTTCACTGAGCTGCCTTGAGTAAGCAAGTGACGAAGCCATGCGCACCAATACACATCAAGAAGGCGCAGCCCCTCACTAGCTGCATTTGGATACATGCATCCATAATATAACAGTATGACGTTAAACTCTTCACTTACTAAGATAAAAGCATTGCTTCGTTTTACAACTTCAACATGTGTACCCCGCTCCAGGTTACTATTATAGAGGTAGGTTACACATATCTTCTGTTTTCCACCAATTAAAAACCTGCATATCGTTCTCGAAAGTTGAAAGCGAATCCATTCCGCATCAAAAAGCAAAGTCATGAGCTCAACTCTGGACGTGAAGCTCAACCGCATTGACCGCATCTTCCGTCCTCATGTAAATCATGAGCTCAACTCTGGACGTGAAGCTCAACCGCATTGACCGCATCTTCCGTCCTCATGTAACCCTCCTCTCTATAACCCAAAATAAAATACCAAACTCTCACGTCGTAATTTACCACAGGAGATCGTGCAGGGCCAGGTAATCATCTCGTCACCTAAAGGTTTCTCTCACCAAGGATTGGCCATGAAAGTCGAAGGCAGCGCTCGCTTGCAATTGTCCACCAAAAGTACCGGCCTCTTCGATTCATTCTACAATAATGTGGCACCTCTGGAACTTGTTTATTTCCACCTGCCAGTGGCCCCCGCCGGTAAAATACCTGCCGGAATCTCCAAATTCCCCTTCGAGTTCGAACTGCAGGGCAATGACGGTCAGGAGTTGCTGGAAACATACCACGGCGTGTACGTCTCGGTAAAGTACGAAATAAACTGCGACTGTATCCGGGGCATCATGAAGAACAAACTGCACAAAACGCTCGAGTTTGTCGTGGAAGTTCCGGTAAGGAAGAGGAAAAACGAGCATTAGGATGGAATCTGAGAGTATTTGGTGATTATTATACTTGTATTTTGCAATATTTTGCAGTTGAAAGAGCCACTACCGGACTCACCAGAAGAGTTCCACATCACTCCCGAGTCGCTGGAAAATATTCGACCGGTGCGGTGCAATTTCTACATGTAGAGGGTTTTGTTAATTGTTCACTAATGTTTTTGTTTTTATTTTTGTGGAATGCAGCAAAGTCTGTCGGCAATGCCATATTTTCACGTTACGGGGAAGGTTCATCGGACGAACTGTCCTGTAAATCTGCCATTTACAGGAGAGGTGGGGTTTGGATTTCAGCTATTGGGTTTGTGTCGTTTTGTAGGCACTTTGTTGCGGTATTAACAGTGTCGATGTCTGTAGATTGTAATTGAAGAAGCGAAAAGTCCTATCAAGTCGATTGAGTTGCAGTTGATTCGAGTGGAGAGTGTAGCCCACGCTGATGGAATTGCGAGAGACGGTAAGCAACTTTGTGTTTTTTGTACTAGGGACTGTTTGAGGCAGCTAATGAAGTTGTACGTACGTGTTTGTGAAACAGCGACAGAAATTCAAAATGTGCAGATTGGGTGGGGTGACGTATGTCGACAAATGGCAATCCCCATCTACATGATCTTCCCACGATTGTTCACATGTCCAACAATGCTGACTCCGGGTGAGGTTTATCTATTATTTAGTGCTCCAGCGAATGTTCACATGTCCAACAATGCTGACTCCGGGTGAGGTTTATCTATTATTTAGTGCTCCAGCGAGTATTGCTTACCTTTGGTATGTTTGGTGCTTGATTATGCTAGCCTTTAAGGTCGAATACAGCGAGTATTGCTTACCTTTGGTATGTTTGGTGCTTGATTATGCTAGCCTTTAAGGTCGAATTCGAGACAAACGTTGTCGTGCTCTTTGAGAATGGAAATATGATCACGGAAAACTTTCCAATCACATTGTACAGATAAACTTTAAGTCAGCGCTTTCTCACAAAAGATTGGAAAATCGAACGGCACGTAGTATCGGTACATGTGCGTCCGGAAATGTCAACCTTGGAATATGGTGACGAAGGTTGGATTTTATTTGCCTCCTTAATTCCCGTGAAAACAATTATACTCACTGATGACTGAGCTCAAGGGTTCTTAAGATCTTTACTTGTTGCGCTTGAAGATCATACCAACGAGTAAGCTGAATACCTCCGCTGGCATCACCGTCACCTGCGCAATCTCCTCAGAAAGCGTCTTGTATGTCTCTTCCTCGTAACGGTGGTAAACTGCTGCGAGGTCCAGCTCATTGTACAGTTTCTTGACAACCGCAATGGCAGTGGGGTCGTTGCGACCGTAATTAGTCTTTAGCGTCTCGCGCTGTTCCGATGTTGCGCGGTCGAGCGCTTGAACAACGAGCCAGCTGCATTTATTATCCTGGATGTCCGTGCCCACCTTGCCAATCACCTTCTCATCACCAAAGCAGTCAAGGAAATCGTCCTGGATCTGAAAGTACTCTCCAATCTGCACACAAATTTGCTTAGCCACATCATGCGAAGCTTCGTCATCAACTCCGTTCAGGAACATCGCACACGCAGCGGACAGGTAAAATGTATAGTACGCCGTCTTGTTAATCACGATCTGACGGTAGCTATACATTCAAAAGGTATCCAATGGTAAAAAATCAATAGCAAACAAATTAAAGCCTTAAAACGTACCGCTCGACAGTGAAGCGGTCCAGATCTACTTCGCCATCAAGAGGCTGTGACGTCAAGTCGAGCAACTG
>JAIKVB010001514.1:0-12434 GCA_024679045.1 Phytophthora brassicae
CTCGAACGCATAGAGTCACAAAAAGCTGCATCGCAAACACTACACTCAATACACGTTAAAGAAAGCTTGTTAAACAAGACACATAGAGAGCGAGTTGAGTTGACGTACGGGGAGGTGGTAGGCCGTCGTCTCTTGCCTGTGCTGAATGCCCGTGCTCAAGGCGTACGAGCTCCACGCGAAGTTTCTGCTTGGCTGGGGGCGGGAAAGATGAATGACAGCACACCACGCGTTTGCTCATGTCACTAAATAAGATATAAATGTCACAAAACTGATTTTAGTTTTACCGATACTGGTTGGAACTGGTCAGACACGGTTGGAATTTTTACGGTATGGTCCGGTGGATATATCATCGTCCGTCCGGAATCAATTTTTCACAACCCAACAAATCATCCCAGAACATTCCCAGATTGTTCTTAAGGAAGGATGCTCCATTCGGGTACGCTAACCACTCTCATTTAGGGAAATAAGAAAATGAGACCTGGCAGTAAGTTCTATTCTTTTGGCATTTTTAAATGAATGCCAAAATAATAGACTATTATTTTGGCATTCATTTAAAAATGCCAAAAGAATAGAACTTACTGCCAGGTCTCATTTTTTTCGGTACAGATCATCCTCTACTAACTAAAAGTTGCCGTTGCTTTAATTGATATCAAGTATAGCAGGATAATCATTTAGTGGAGTAATATTATAATAACGGTCGAAAATCCACTTAATATTTTTTTCACATTATTAGGTTGGTTTCGACCATTTTTATAATATTGCTTGGACCGATGACACTCGGGTCCAGAGCCGAATGAAACTAAAACAGACGGAATCGTTGCCAAGATGCGCCAGTCTTAGATTATTTATGCAAAACACGTCTTGATCGATCGTTTTGTGGCTTTTACACTTTCTTTCACCCCATTTTCAGTATCAAGTTCCCATTTTGGCATAAAATATAGCAGCAGACTGGATATCAAGGTTTTGTTTGCGGGAACCGAGTCGGTGGCCACTATCCATATCAAATATAGCAGGATATCACCTAATGGAGGGATCATTTAGGAAGTATGATAAGTACTGTACTGATGAAGTATTCAGTACCGTCGATCCCTGGCCACGATCCCATCTGCTAGAATACTTCAGTTTAGTCAATACTGTACTAATGTTAATGCCTAATTTTGCTTCCCAATCTATAGCTCCGATACATTACGTTTTGCAGTGCCGAATTTGTAATTATTTGACTGCCTAACTAAGAACCGACTAGGCAAACTAGCCAGAGAGCCTAGATGCATGTCGAAGAGGCCTGCCGATGAGTGCCCTCGTTACATGTAGCAATCCCCAGCAGATGGATTGCTAACGACTCGTTAGCATAATGCCGAGGGCCCTCAACCGATGAGTCATCAGGAGGGCCCTCGTCATAAAAAGACGTGAAGTAACGCCATATGTAAGCAAAGAACATTGCAGCTTCAAATCGATGACCCTCTGAATATTGCGGGGGTCAATTTGCAGTGTCAAAGGAGAAGTCGCCTTCCAGGCAGTCCCAATGCGCGGCTCATGCAAATCCGCCCGAGTGAAGTAGCTGGGTCCACGTGGGCTGTCGCTGCTGCTTTTGTGACATGCCTTTTGCGGCAAGGGCGAAAGCGCTAAGCTCCCATTTCAGTGTTTGTCATTGAATGCGGAATTAGAGTGAGGTCTGCCCCAATTTCTAGATATATTAATACATGTAGTTACACTTTTTTTAACTGATTTGTAGACGTCCCAGAGGATGGCGTTATTATAGAGCACCCTTATCTACAACACCACGACAGCCTTGGAGCATTTACGGGTTAAAGCGCCCTTAACCGTGATGTGACAAATTATACCCTAAGCAATCCGATTGAATATAAAGTCTAGAAAATGGACGTCATGGTTCCCAATCCATACATTAAAATGCTTGCAGGAAATCCAACACCCTGACCTCACCCTCATACCCCTGCCCTCGCGGCTTAATCCTACATGATCGACTGAATTGGTTAATGGTTGGTACAGGGTTTAAGGCCGCGTGCTCCGCACACGGACCTTAAACCGATTCGCGCCCCATTCACCCCCTTTCCCAAGTTGAGGATGCTCTAACTACTACACGTCCCAGATGGCTGCGGGAATCGCTCCATTAATCAATCTGTACACTGTACAATTACCTGTGGTCAGCAAATCCTTACAAGAATGCCGGTTGTATCAGTACCGTAAATTTTGGTTGGCTTACAGCTTGAAGCAAATCCTTACAAGAATGCCGGTTGTATCAGTACCGTAAATTTTGGTTGGCTTACAGCTTGTTGGAATCTTGATTATTACTAAGTACGATTGTACCTTTCTGCCAAAACGCCTCCGTTTTAGAGTTTGCGGAGGAGGAAGGGCCTAAAAACATTCCTATCTATCCAGATGGGGTACCATTAAAAACCACCCTATCCCGCTTTCAACAGGTAATTATTATAAATATTTCGGTTAGCTACATGTATACTCTTTAAAGTAAGGAGGTAGATGGGCCGTACAATATTATAGTTGTTGTGCCACAGTTAATGCGACGTCAAGTGGAAGAAGCTAACAATTTGTTCTCGAAGGACTGAACGGCCGAAGTATCGTGGCATTTAATTCATATTTAGCTAATAATATGGTCTTCTTCTACAAATCGGAGCACAATTCGTAGGACTAGCTGACGGAGATAGATGGCACAGGTCACAAGTCTTTCAAGGGACCAAATGGCCGCTGAAACGTGGCCAATCGGGCCTTATTTCGTTGAAATGTGGGTTTTATCCAAATCGGAGGCACTTTAAGTATCGGTAGTGATTGGATGATAATCGTTTCAATTGAAGTTAAAATGGATTGGCATTGAGTCGTTGCTTAATCCGGACCTTTGGGTCCGCAAATCCTACCTTTACCCCTACCCCTTCCGTCTAAGGACCACCTTTTTGGGGCCATTGGCACGATAGGTACAAACCCAAATCTCTCGGAATGACACACAGTTTCCAATTTAGTTGCAAGCACACATCCAAGCTACACGCGAAGTTGCCAAGTAAACTGCTACGGAATGACACACAGTTTCCAATTTAGTTGCAAGCACACATCCAAGCTACACGCGAAGTTGCCAAGTAAACTGCTACAGAGTCCCATTATAACAGTGTCCTTGTTTCCATTTTCAAAATGGCAGCCAAGTTCTCCACCTGTGTTGCCCTGCTGACTGTTGTCGCTCTCTTGGCAAATGTCAGTGCTTCATTTGCACCGGCAGACTCGAAAATGGCTGCCAAGTCCACCGTCGGGCGTCTCGTCCCTGCTTTCGATCCGAGGACCAGACGAAGTTTGAGGTCAGCTACGAAAACTACGCTTCAAGACGATGACAGCTACGATGAGCGAACATTTGAGTTAGTTACAGGGTTGGCCAAGTCTGGAGCTCAAAAATTCTCTGCAGCAACGACGAAGCTTTCAGACAACGTGAAACTTCGGTTGACATCGGACAAGCAAGAGATCACAAACATTCTCTACCGCAAGTTTGAAGTTGGCGAGTATGAACCAATAAATCTTATCACTAGTCTCGAGTTCCTAAAATGGGCTGAAGCTGTGTCCAAAACGTTTAAGACGTACTCTGGAGAAGCTGAATCGGCGATGATTACAACCCTACAATTACACTACCGGGATCACGACGACATGCTCGCAAGATGGTTGGTTTTTGCAATTGATGTACCAATTGCAAAAACTTTAGCTAAGAAGTTACAGCAAGCGCATTTCCGGACTTGGCTGTCAGGGTCGAAGTCATCAGATGATGTGTTCCATGATTTAAAGCTGGAACGTAGCGCCGAACTTTTCGGAAACCCCTTGTTGGCCCCGTGGGCGGCTTATGTTAAGATATTATACCCCGCACACTTTGACAAGGTCATGTTTTCAACACTGAAAACCGTTTTCAAGGACGAAAGAAAGCTCGCGAATATGCTAATTGCAGCCAAACAAAACGAGGATTCGAGCGGGATTGTTAAAACACTGGAGAATGGTCAGCTCAGGAGCTGGAAGGCCGATGGAAAATCAGCGAGGGATTGTTAAAACACTGGAGAATGGTCAGCTCAGGAGCTGGAAGGCCGATGGAAAATCAGCGGATGATGTTCTCAACTTGCTACAATTGAACGAAAAGGGAGACGATCTGTTGAGTAACCCAGCACTAAGTACTTGGTCTTCCTACTTGAAGATTCTCGGCAAGGACCCAGATGATGCACTGTTTGCAGTGCTTCAAAAACGTTATGATAATGATGCAGCTCTGGCGAAAATGCTACTAGCAGCAACACAGGATACGAAGACGAGGGACATTGCCGATAAGTTAGAGGAAAGCATGATCAAGACCTGGTTAACAGGAGAAAAAAAATCTGAACATTGCCGATAAGTTAGAGGAAAGCATGATCAAGACCTGGTTAACAGGAGAAAAAAAATCTGTTGAATACGTTTTCGAGGTTCTGGCTGTGGGCAAGTCAAAAAGTGATCTTTTTAAGAGTCCACCTTTCATGGCATGGAACGCGTTCGTTTCCAAGCTCGACAAGAAGAACTCGGATGAATTGATCTTTAATCACCTAAAAACAGTCTACGGCAAGGAACATGTGGTGAAATTGGTTGCTGAGGCGGAAAGGCCCAGTTTTACGGTTATGACACTGCAAATGGAGATTTGGCGAAGTGAAAAGAAGACGGGAGATGACGTTCTAAAGCTTCTTAAACTTGACGATGCTGGTGACAAGATTTTCGACAGTCCAGCGCTCAGCACTTGGATGACGTACGTGAACAAGCTCAACCTGCTCGACGAGGCGAGTCCAGACGCCATCTCGCAGCTCATTCAACGTTTTGGCAATTTCGAGTTGGCGAGACTGCTCGCTCGGGGGATGTCGCAACATAAGATACATAGCAAGGAATATCGGACCGCCGATATGCTTCAGTATCTGCAGTTCAAGAAGTGGAAGTTCGAAGATGACTGGAGTGTCGATCATGTCAAAAAGATGCTCTTAGCTAAAAATGAGCCTTTCGACCCGAAGATTGCTACCGATTACAACAAACTATACGGCGAAATTTCCAACGATAAGGTGTGGTTTTTCATACAGTAGTCTATAATGAAGATTAATGTATTGAAATGATAGTCAGCTGTATTTACTACCCTTCATCTTCCTCATCAGTGACAAAATATAAGAGGAGTGCAGAATCCTTCTATGAGCGGATACCGGTATTCGTTTCGCCCCACTTAATAACAGAGAAGTCTGACTCCACTGTCGCTGTGTTTGGGAACATAGTTGCATTAGTTCTCTTTTTCTTCGCGCTTGACGTTGCTTCTGGACCAAATTTGGTGCAGAACAGACAAGCAACTGACAGAACTTTTGATGAAACATTATCGCGTTCGGTGACCTCGAATCCATGCATCCTTATTGACATGTGAAATGGAGTCTGTAGACGGGCAGGCATCTTGGTAATGGCTTGAATTGAGTTCCGGCGGGTACATCGACTCTTTTCTTGGCGATAAGTGACAGATATGAGCCGAAGACGCGCATAAGACTACACAATCTAGCACTTTGTATAGAAAACCGGGAATGTCATTTACGAGATTTTAAAAAGGTAAGGTGAGGGAATTGGGGTTGAATTCCCGCAAATACGTAACGATGCCTGACTATTAAATAGTCAGTTGGCGGTGCCCGGGCCACCGCAAAAAAAAGGAAGGTCATTGGACTTAATTATTTAATTGAGGGGTCACATTAAAAGATTGTTCAAGCTGGTATGCAGACCCCCCGCCCCGACCTAAGACGCAGACAAGGCCAAAAGGAGACCGCTTACCGCACGAAAACCCTACGGCGCTTGAGCGGGCATACGCTATTACCGGCTTCCTCCGCTTATTGTCGACAAGAACATATAAAATCGACCAATCATATCGCTCCATTTCATCAATCTCCACATATAAGCGACAGCTCTAATCTTATCGACACATTTTGACTGGTATCATACCGGTTTTAACCAAAACCTGTTCACTTAACGATCCTCCCGGGCTGTCCCACCTAACAGCGAGCATACCTTACGGCGCGGGAGAAGCTGGACGCCACCAACGCTCTACGTGCTACGAAAGACATCGCGTTCGCAATCAAGTGAACTCTAGCCTCACTTTAGTGTGAGTACCTACGAAAGTATGTACTCAAATGGCTACACAACAAGCCGAAGATCGAAATGCAGAGCTCCAAGAAGAACGGAGGTAGCAAGAAGAAGGCACGGCCAGCAGGTGTTGGAAGGCGTATACGTACTCACTCACAGACAACTTGTTAAGTAAAAGGTAAATCTTGGACTAACTAATAAAGCAATGCGGATGTCCGCAATTGCCTTTCTACCATCACTCTCGTTCCGGTGGCATTTGCCAGTCTCTTCAGTGACGACGCTCTGTCATCGTCACTTCAATACGGGAGCTATTTCTAACACACCCCCTCCGAAGTCACTTCCTTCGGAACATGGTCCTTGGTCAACCCAATCATCTCGCTCAGCATCTTGAAGCGATCGCTGGCTAGAGCCTTTGTCATCAGATCCGACGAGTTGTCGTCGGTTTTCACCTTCCAGAGCGAAACCGTTTTCTTTGCAACTTGGTCCCGCACGTAGTGCCATCTCAACTCGATGTGGCGCGTGCGTCGACTATAAGTCGGGTTCGTAGACATCACAAAAGCAGCTTGGTTATCGATCCCTTGGCGAAGTTGTATCTCCATCTCTGGAAATACTTCAATCAGAACGTTACGTAGTCCTTGGCCCTCCATGCAGGCTTCACAAGCTGCAACGTATTCGGTCTCCGCCGTTGACTGAGCCACAATAGTTTGGCGTCGTGACGCCCACGATACAGCACCTCCAGACTCGCAGTGAACATATCCGGTAACACTCTTTCGGGTGTCGGGTTTGTTGCCCCAATCAGAGTCACAAAATCCATCCACTTGCAGGATATTCTGTGTTTCGTCTTTTGTGTCCCTTGTATAAACAATTCATTGGTTCTTAGTGCCGACAAGGTATCGTAGCACTCTCTTAGCCGCACCGATGTGCTGTTGTGTAGGATTCTGAACGTATCTACTCAGCTGGCCAACCGCGAAAACAAGGTCAGGTTTTGTGCATGTCGCCAAATACATCAGGGAACTAACAAGCTCGCGATACGGGAACGTCTTGCCAATCTTTGGCTCCTGTTTGCGTGCGGCAGTATCCGTATCGTTCACGGTGAGGCGTAGGTTCGTTTCCATAGGGATCCGACTCGGGTGTGCTTAATTAAAGCCAAATCTCTCCAGAATTTGTTCACAGTAGTGCGTTTGGTGGATCTTAATCGACCTCTCTCCATGTTCAACTTCCACACCGAGATAAATGCCCAGAACTCCCTGGTCTTTGAGGCCATAATCTTCATTCAGCTGGTTGAACATCTTGTTCTTGAACTCCTCGTTCTTCGTAGCGCACAAAATGTCGTCTACATACAGTAGAACCATAGCGAAAACGCCATCATGTTCGTAAAAGTACAAACAAGGTTCTGTGCTGCATTGTTTGAATCCATAACAAAGGAACCACGCGTTAACCTCAGAATTCCACTCTCTACCAGACTGTTTGAGCCCATAGAGAGCTTTGTTGATCATGTACACCATGCCGTCTTCATCACATGGGTACCCTTCCAGGTTCTCTAGATACTGTTTGATTTCCAACAATGCGTTCAAGTAGGCAGTATTGACGTCGCCTTGGTAGATCGTGAGCTGGAGGTAGACGCTCACCGCCACAAACAGTCGAAACGTAGCCATTCTCGCCACGGGGGAGTATGTCTCCAAATAATCAAGACCTGGGCGTTCTTTGTCTCCTCTACCGACAATTCGTGCGCGGAACCGCTCGACGTATCCAAGGTGATCTGTTTTGACATCATACACCCACATGATTTTCAATGTATGCTGCCCTTTTGGCATTTCGCTTCTCGGGATCTTCTTCAGCACATCCTTTTCAGTCAGAGCTGCAATCGCTTCCTTCCACTGTGTTGCATATTTGGACCTCATCGCCTCTCGAAAATTCCGTACGTCATTAGCGCGAATACCACATTTTCCACGTCGGTCTACATGCAGTGCTTTGAATGCTGAGTTCACTTGGTAATCCTCAAACCGCTGTGGTGTACGTATCTCGTGTACTTCACGTAGACCAGGTCGCCGTGGTGGAGTGGTCTCTCTCTTTGCACGCTTCGTGTCAACTTTGGCACGTTTTGGTACTCGAGTGCGTTTGTTGCTCTCATCCCGAAGGCGTCTACGACCGATACCTTGGTCAATGGTTAGAGTCAAATCACCGTGACCAACTTCATATTCATCAGCTGGATCAAATAAATAGTCATAGTCTGCATCTTCGTTGACACGATCAGCATCGCATTCAACTATTGCAAGGTCCGTGACGTGGCTCGCTGTTTCTTCAAAGTTTCCAGCTACTGCGTCACCGTCCGATTCATTATAGTCTCCTGCCTCACTTTCACTGAGATCGTCTTCTGCATCAGAGGTGTTTGCTCCCCTTTCCACAACTGAACTGTGTTCGTCACCAGCAGTAACAATATCCCCTGCGTCGAATTTTTATCCACACTTGCAGCCGCGTCACTAAATTCACCCTCCTGCGTTCCTTGGAGCGCAAAATTACTTTCATGGTCGCTAACTGATTTATCAACTAGATCGTCAAGCTCATCCGATTGATCTTCCTGATCATCGCCCTCGCCATCTGAATCTGGACCAGCGATAATATCTTCTAGTGGGGGGCTGTTGTCCAGCATGACGTCCCATAATGACTCAACACCACTCGACGCAATTTCAGAGACTCCTTCAACATCTTCGATCGTAATGTTGCTTGGTTGAGCACTCCTCACCGACTCATTGTCAAATTCAGCTTGTTCAGAGGAGGCATCATCCTCGCTATCATCTTCGATGAGGTTATCCAACTCGCCATTCACGACAAATTCATTGAACGTCTGCAGCCATTTGTCAACTTTCATCTTGAAACCTTTTGCATAGCGGTCTCGGTACTTAATCATCTCGTTGATCTTCACATCGGACACATAGCCGCGTTTGTGTTCCGTAGGGTAGTAGACTTGGCATCCGATAACATTCTCACTGTAGCCAATTAAGAATCCAATTCGACAGTTCACGCTCAACTTGGTTCGCTTAGACTTCGGTGTATGGCAGTACGTGAGAGAGCCAAACGTACGAATGTGATGAATGTCAGGTTTCGAACCGTACATCAACACGTAAGGCGTGCGTCCAGCACCCTTGAAGAACACGCGGTTCTTCACGTAGACAGCAGTCTCGAGTGCGTGTGTCCAAAACGAAGGAGGTAGACCTGACTGATGCATCATAGTCTTTGTCATTCCAATCAGCGTTTGGTGAGTGCGTTCCACAGGATTCAACTGCGACGCGTTTGGTCCCACCTTGATGTGTACAATTCCTTTCTTCCTGTACCACCGCTCCATAGTCCCATTGCAAAACTCTTGTCCTTTGTCAGTAAGCCTTTGTTAGTAAGGACCTGTCATACTGGATCAACATTTTCTTCAGCATCACCAGTAATCGTGCGTGTCACTACTCGATCGACACAATTTCCGTGTTGGCGCTCTGCCCACGCGATGTACTCCTGCATACGTGCATTAACTGCGTCCTCATTACGCGACTTCAACAGGTATGTTGTCACGAAACGCGAGTACCCATCCATTACCACCAGTACAGCAGTGTATGCCGTCGAGTTATGAAGTCCTGGTATCAGTAAGTCCGCGTACACAATGTCGTTCACCTTCTCGATGTCACGGTCGAGCTTCTGACGAAATGTTTTGCGTCGCTGCTTCCCGAAATGACAGTCTGCACAATCAATCTTCCCACGCTTCTTCAGCATGATTCCTTTAGCCATACTACGATCGACCATTAAGCGAATGTACTCTGGACATGTGAGCCCCAAGCGCTCGTGCCACACAGAAATGTCTTCAACTCCATCGGTTACTGCAAAGTTTGCAATCACTTGCTGCTTCCCGGTAGACTTCTTCGTTCTTATTGCCGTGTCACCAGTGTTATGCGCACTAAATGTCCAGTGACGATATTCAGGTACTGTCCGAATTACTTCAGTGTCGTCCTTTGACATGCCGAAAATTCTTGTATCCTGATCCGATGACATCTTGAACCCTTGGTCCAGTGCCAAGCCAGGAGAGAACAAATTGCATCCAGCTTGAGGAACGGACAGCACGTCCTCTAAGAATACGAACACCATCTCTTCGTCAATCATCGTAGCCAGTAAAATGGTACCGAAGCCCTCGGCTTGGGTGCGAGCATCGCCAGCAAACCCCATAATCGTTGGGTTCCAATCACTGTCATCCATGCTCTGAAGAACAGTAAAATAATCCTTGCATGCCACAATGTGTGCATTTGCTCCAGTATCAAAGTACCATTGACTTGGATCATAAGTCTTTGACGTCCACTTCACAGCTTCACCAACCACCACGTCACGTTTCTGCGTGCGATCAGGCTCTTCATCTGCTGCCTTCGACACCTCTTTCTCGGTTGACTTTACACCTGAGCGTGCGTACTTTGCTTGAGCGTTTTTCCTTCCGCTCGGTTTCTCTTCACGAAGTAGGTCAGGACAGTTCCGCTTGTAATGTCCTTTGCCTCCACAGTGATGATACTCAAAGTCTGTATACGAGGTCTTTTTACTCGGGTCGCCACTCGATGATTGCTTCTTGCCGCCTTTCTGATATCCAGCTGCATTGCCAGGCTTCTTTTTGCCTTGGTGTTCTCAAATGCGCTCTGCTCCCAGTCTTTATTGCGCGACTCAGCAGTGAGAATCATTTCTCGAACTATTTCAGGTGTGTACTTGCTCATATTGGAGCTAAACAGCACCTTCCTCCTTAGTTCGTTATAACAAGTCACCGTCGGTAGGCTGCGCAACATCATGTCGACCATCTGCAGGTCGTTCACTGGAGCCTTCAAGTCCTCCAGCTGATCCTTGATGTCAAACAACTTATACAAGTGACTTCTCATTGGCTCGCAGATGAGTCCTGTGTAAATCACCTTGCAGGCGATACACTTTCTACGCCGTCATGACTGGGTTCTTCTTGCCTTCATAGATGGAACACAGTTCTTCCCACATCTCGGTGCCTGTCTTCTTCGACATCACTTGCTTTGCGAGCTTCATTGACAGCGAACCTTGGATTAAAATCTTAATCTTTGCCTGTCTTTTCTTGAACTTGTCCTTCTGGTCTTGATCACATGTCGTGTCCTCCGTCTCCTTGCCGAGCGCGATTTGATCCAGCAAACTCTTCTCGAACGCATTGAGCATAGCATGCTTGTAGAAAGTCCAGTCGTCTCCGTTCCAGTTGACCGGAGTACCCGAGGAGCCAATCTTCAAGACTTTCTGCCTCTTGCTCTTGAAGTCTTCGGAGTCCGACGAGGATGACATCTTGGTCTTGTTTCTGTAGCGAAGTTACCGTAGCGCTCTTGTGCACAGCGTCGTGTTTTTGGGCTCGTAACCGTGTTGGAAGGCGTATACGTACTCACTCACAGACAACTTGTTAAGTAAAAGGTAAATCTTGGACTAACTAATAAAGCAATGCGGATGTCCGCAATTGCCTTTCTACCATCACTCTCGTTCCGGTGGCATTTGCCAGTCTCTTCAGTGACGACGCTCTGTCATCGTCACTTCAATACGGGAGCTATTTCTAACAGCAGGAGTGGGTACGAAAATTACTTCTAGAGGCAATTTGTATCCACTTCTGCTGGCCGTGCCCTCTACTAGCTGCTTCCGTTCTTCTTTCAACCAACTCAAGAAAGAGTTAAATGACCTTCAAAAGAGGGTGTACTCATTTTTCTGATATCATAGACTGTATTTCGCTTCAGCAGATCTGATTAAAAAGCTATCGAACCAGTGTTCTATCGACGCGGACATCAGCGAGGTTGATTCAGATGACAAGATAGAGGCGGACGAGGAGGATATGAACATTTGACTTTTTTCGTGTGTAAATTGTGTACTTGTGTACTTTTGTTTTCGGTATAGGTACCAGAATCGGCACCTCACTTCCGAGCATAGGTACAATGTACCGGTACCTGGTGTGTGCTCGGAGTAGTTAAACCTTTCATATCGACAATTCTGTATTGAAGTTCCTACAGCTGGGCATATGCGCTCCCTCAGGATTTTTGAGTGCTGGGCTATTTTGGTAGCCCGGGCTGGCTCATTTGGTAAAACCAGCTACCGGTATTACCACAACAATTAACCGGTATTGTCCACCCCAGGATTGTAACCCATCTGATTGGTTGATACTGTACCGGTATATATTGAATTCAGGGTTAGTACCGACATCCTCCGCTCACATTTACATTTGATTTTGGGCTCCGCATATTATACAGTCAGACCCCGCTATACTGGCACTGTTTGTGAATGATCATTTGGGGTGCTCTTGTACACGGAGCAAC
>JAIKVB010001515.1:0-12428 GCA_024679045.1 Phytophthora brassicae
TAGCAACTGAGCGAGGCCACCTTGAAGTGATACACTATCTTTACGAACATGGATTGTATACTAACGTAAATCATTGCCGTATTGAGTATGTCATTCGTAATGGTCCGTTGGCATTGATAAAGTGGCTACTTGATCGTATTTGGGTTGACGACCCCGAACGTTTTAGATTTGCTACAGTCGAGGCAGCGAAACAGGGACGAGTGGATTTACTGGAATTTTTTCAGAGTCTGGATATCCCACAGACGTATGAAGCTCTAGGGAACAGACGAGGACGAACCGATTCAAACTTTACGTGGGACGTTCATTTAATTTTCTGGGCAGCGCGTAATGATCAGGTGGCCGTGTTGGAATGGTTGCAAAAAAATCGTCCATGGGAAACTGATAGGGACAGACACGCCATGGACACCGCAGCTTCTAGGGGATATCTTGACAGTGTCAAATGGCTTCATGCTAATCGTCCTGAAGGATGCTCGAGCAATTCAATGCATTGTGCAGCGCGAAGTGGCCATTTTGAAGTCGTGAAATGGCTGTTTGAAAATCGGCGAGAGTCTCGAACATCCTCAGCACTGGTACAAGCAATACAGAACGGCCATTTACGGATTACCTACTGGCTTCGTAAAAAATATCGTGATTATTTAGTTACTGACTACATGTATTCCGTGGCATTGGACAAAACGCTCATTTGGTGTAGCTGGGATTCTAGCAACGCGTTAGACGCCCTGCTCTTCCTGCGAGAACTCTATCCGGGCGCGTTCACCCCGCGCTTTGTTCGGGTCATCCGAAAAGATTGTTCGGAATGCATAAACAGCACGGCTGATCGCATTCTCGGTTGGCTCGATGAAAACTATCCCAGTGAAGCAGAAAACATGGACTGAATAGCAGACAAACCTATCTTTGCTCTCATCGAATACGTTGCTGCTACCTTGTCTATTCGTGTACAGTGGTCACAGTAATTAGTCTGACTGCCATTTTTCCAGAAAAAGTGCGAAATTCAGACTTTGACTTTAAGTCTACGGTCGAGTTTTTAGCCTATGAAAGCGATAGACCCCGGAAACGACTCAGCTGATTGAGTGAAACTCGCCTAAATAGCGTACTAATTGGCCAAAAGCCTGCAACATCGATACCCTAACCCTCCCATCCAGTCAGACTAATTACCGTAACCACTGTAGTGAGTGCCTTCCAAAACCCCCATAAAGTGATTAAAAGTGATAGAAGCGCTCAAAGCTACATAAAACAATCATTAACCTTTATCCCCCAATGAGGCTACTATTATAGTAGGCTTTTTATCCTACTAGTAGGCTCACGTAAAAAATAGTTTGTCGACCCCACAAGCAACCGCCAAGCTCCAAAATTAGATCATCGGCAAGCTAAGATAGCACTGAACCTCATAGTTAGTTTTGAGCTTTACCTGAGGCCTTGAATATGGGAGTAGTGCAGGTCGGATCTCGCGTGATCCGCCAGTCTAAAACACACTTGACCAAGATTTGATGATCTTCAAGTTACTTTACTTTGAACTTTTTCTAGCAGTGCGCTCAGTTTTTATGATCACCAACTGTTTCTCAATACAAACCTCTATATACATCTATCTGTGCATGATCCTACTAGTAGGCTTTGACCTTGCTACTGGTAGGCTTTCGACCTGGGGGATAAAGGTTAAAACTATTATTGTCGTGAGACGAAAATCTTAATAATAATAATAAGGTAGGTATATTGTGTTACTTCTCCCTGTGGAGTGAACTCTAATATCCATTCTGATCAGGGAAAACCTCCTGCTCAGTGTTGTCTTTGTCTGCTTCCTGGCTTCGCCTAACTTCCTGCGCTACCCTTCCTCGTTCTTCCTGGCGTGCGCGTTCTCCCAATGAATCACGTCTCCCCTCATATGGCTTAATAGCCCCTTGTAGAGTACATGCCCTTCGAGTCCCAACGTGAACTCTGCCATAATACTTCTCTTGCCATCCATCGCCTGATTGGCTAACCAATCAGCCATTTTGTTGTGGGCTCTGTAGTGATGAGTCCATGATCCAATCTCCAATGGCTAACCAATCAGCCATTTTGTTGTGGGCTCTGTAGTGATGAGTCCATGATCCAATCTCCAATATGTCCGCTAACCGTCTTGCCTTCCTGTGCCAGACCTTCAGTTTATCCGCTTTGGGTGGCTTCCTGTTTCTCATCATGCGCCGAATTAACGCACTGTCCCCAATTACGTGCATCCCATCCCATTGCTTCGCTGCCGCGTGTTCGAGTAGTCGCTGTAATCCCACGAATTCCGCCACATTGTTCGTCGTATCCCTTCTCCCCAGTGCAGTCGAAGCTGCCCAAACTATCGTCCCCCCTCCTCTAAGTGAGTCCAGTTCCAGAATGACGCTACCGCTCCCGCCCGGCCCTGGGTTACCTCGTGATCCTCCGTCAAAAAAACCCAGTCGCTGTACCTTACATCGGGTCACTGCGTGCGGCCCATCCTGAGTTGAACACCATCTCTGTATCATTACATCCGCTATGAGTATCCCTGTCACTGTCCTTGGAGTCATCGGGTACATCCCGCTCTTGTACCTTCGATAAGCCTCCATGACCTGCTGGCATAGACCATCCCGTGCCTCGTGCACTGATGGTATCCTTCTCTCCTTCCGATGAACCCGGTCTACGTTCCTCCTCCAAATCGCCGTGACCACCACTGCACAAGTGAGCCGCCATAGTTCGTTTGCAAATCTAAAAAGTTCATCCCAGTCCTGTATCAAGTTGTCTGCCCCCCATTGTACGATCCACCTCGGTAGCCTTGAAATGCGGAAGCCGAAAATTTCCTTTATAGCCGCGTCATCCTTTGCATCCTTGTTCCCATCTCCGGTTCCTACTTCCCATTTGGCAATGACCATACTCCACAATGCCTTGGCCTCCTCACATTCCCATACTAGATGAGCTGTACCTTGATCGGACTCTTTGACACAAGTTTCGGCTTGACAATGATGTCCCTGCTCTTTATTGACCCACAATCGCAACCTGTTGAGTTTTAGCTTAACCAGATTCTGCGTTTGATACGCAGTCACCATCTCCATGCTATGTATCGTTTTCCACTCTATCGAATTGAGTGCCTTGGCTACGGCCTCCTGGTCCTTTTTTAATTGCAATCGTTTTCCACTCTATCGAATTGAGTGCCTTGGCTACGGCCTCCTGGTCCTTTTTTAATTGCGCGTGAATGGAACACTTCACCACTTTCGCCTCCTCATCTCTCCTCTCATTGATTAATTGCTTGTATCTCTTTCTGGATTGAGTCCACCTCCGTTTCCCGGCCCATAGCGGTTGCATCCTGCTCAACCAGGGGTGAGGAGTGACCCAGACCGTTCGTGTCGTACTAGACAGGAAAGAGGCGATTGCCGCATCTACTGGTTCTTGGTCGGCCTCCCATGGTACCGCCTTGCTTCCTGCGGGCCAAAAATGCGTAATCACTCCAGGTCTGCCTTGACTGATCTCGAAGACGTGATTCCTATCCTCCAGCTTGTGATACACGTGCAGCAACTCTGTTGCTGGCGGCTTGAACATAATCTCCGGGTAATTAGCAATCACATTGAGTACCAGTTGTCGAAACCAATGTGCACTTAAACTTGACAGTGGCAGGGCCTGAGAGCTGGGCGCGAACGTAGTTACCCCTTCTGCTTGATGTTGAACCGTCAAAATCTCCTTGATGCACACATCAGTAACTTTCTCCACAATAACCTTGTAATCCTTCCACTTTTGCATGACCCCTTGAGCATCTCCGATCCATAATTTACATAGCGGCAGGAACCGTATGGCTTCAGTCATGCATTGTCCCCTCCTTTGTTTCCGCTGTCTGTAGTGATCGTGTAAAGCTGACAGTGCTTCTCCCGTACACCTAATTTCCATTCCGTTTGCGTTCCACCTGGTTCTCACTCCCTTGCTGCTTCGTAGTAATACTCTCCGTCCTTCGATGACACTTACTGAGTCAACGTCCCGTTCCGTGCGTCCTTCGAAAAGACGGCCTGCCCATGGCCGGCCTGTAGCCCACAATGACTCTCTCACGATGTTCTTCGGTACTGTGGCCCCCGGCATGAGTCGCGTGGCCGCTCCGGTGTCTCTCGTTTGTAATATGCCCCCTGTCATGTGGACCTGGCTGCGCTGAGTCAGAGCCCAATCCCCCACTACCATGGCACTCATGGCAATTAGCTCGGTCCGGAAGTTGGGAACCCCCAAGCCCCTTCCTTTCTCGTTTGTTCTATCCTGCTGCCGGCTTCTCAGGCACCTTGAACGCTGATGTCCAGACAAAGTTCCTTGTGGATAGGTCTGCCTCCTTGATTATCAACTCAGACGGCCAGGAGTGTCTCGCTACATACAGCAGCTTGGGCAGGATGACTGCCGCAGCGATTTCCGCCCTTTGCTGGGCCGTGTTGGTTTTTGCTTCGGCCATCGCAAGTCTGATACGTAGTGATGCAAGAGCGCGTCCCCATGCTTCGGCCGTGGTATCTCCTTCTCCCGCAATATGTCCGAGGTATCTCGTGAGAGTGACTGTTTCCACACACTGCTCCTCCTTTTCCACTTCAAGTTCCTGATTACTCACACTCTCTCTTCCTTCGGGTGACTCAGGAGCTATCGGCCCTCCAAGATTTATGGCTACTGATTTTTTAATATTCAGTTGGAGGCCAGAAACCTCTGAGAAAGCCTTGACTGCGTTGATAGCTGTCTTCTGCATGCCCCATTCTGCCAGGTAAATCGCTGTGTCATCTGCGAAACCGGCAATCCGCAGCTCTCTGTCTCCATCAACCCCTGGAAGAGGTACCCCGGCGATGCCTGACTCCGCCTCGATGACGTCATAAATGAGATCAACAGCGATGATGAAGAGCAGAGGAGCAAGCGGGCACCCCTGCCGAATTCCCCTTGACATCCGAATTGGTTCCGACAGCCTTCCGTTCACTTTAAATCTTATTGTCGTGTCGCTGTGTGTAGCATTGACCATGTTGCAGAACCTGGGCGGGAATCCTTTAGCTCGCAACATTTCCATCAAAAACGTGCGGTCCAGCGAATCGTACGCTTTGGCGAAGTCTAGTAGAAGTACTTGCGCCGAATTTAACTTCCCATTGTTGGCGCAAATGTCTTTGGCAGCCTCGAACTTATCAATGACTTCGTGAATTGTGCGCCCAGGTACAAATCCACATTGATTTTGGTGTACTAAATGCGTGATGTACCCGCGCACCCTCCATGCTAATATTCGCGTTAACAGTTTATAGTCCGTGTTCAGGAGTGCAATGGGCCGGTAATTAAAAGGGCTGGATGTGTCTCCTCCTTTGGCTATACTGCATATGTTGGCCTGAAGGAAACTCGACGGCGTGACTCCATTCTCCATGCATACATTGCACAGTCTCGTAATTAACGGCACCAACTCCACTTTGTAATCTCTGTACCAGTCGTTTGGTATGTCATCCGGACCACACGCTTTGCCACTCCACTTTGTAATCTCTGTACCAGTCGTTTGGTATGTCATCCGGACCACACGCTTTGCCGTCCTTGGACTTCCCGATCGCCTTCTCCACTTCTTCCTCGGTTATTTCCGCGTCTAGAGAGGATAGGTCCAACTTCTTCCACCTGTTCCGGTATTGACCTATGAATTGTTGGATAGTCTCTTTATCTCCTTGTTTCCCCGTAAAGACTTCAGTCCAACTATCGGCCATTATGTTTGCCTTGTCATGCGGCTCGCGTCCTTTCTCGTTATGGGTAGGAGTGAGTGTAGGAATTGTATTGTCTCCTGCTCTTGTCGAGATCCTCCTGAAGAAGGCCTTGGTTGTCCCCTTGGTTCTCCAGGCGTTATTGGAGACTAGGACCCGACGTCGTACCGCTCTCCGTGTATCCTGCAAATTGTGCATTTGGTCCACTAAAGACTAGGACCCGACGTCGTACCGCTCTCCGTGTATCCTGCAAATTGTGCATTTGGTCCACTATTTGTCTTCTCAGTTCCGCGTTAGGCGTGATCTGTGTATCGTTTTGTTGCAGAGCTTTCTTGAGCCTTCTCATCTTTTGACGGTAACTGTTCGTAACTCTCTTGCGTATCATCTTCTTCAACTCCATCAATTGACGTCTCAACTCAGTCTTATAGTGATCCCATATCTTCATCGTTTCCGTTGCCGTAGATTTGTTGATTCTGGTCTTCAGATCTTTCAATCCGTGCTCAATCATACATCTAGTTGCCGCTGCTGCGAACGAAGGCGGTGGATACACTTTCGGGACCTGTTTGACCCTGATGACTCCCTTAGGTGCGTGGAGTTCAAGCAGCACAGCCTTGTGGTCGGTACGACAAGGTGGTTCCTCCGTTTCGATGCCTCTGACCATCCGTTTAGCTCCAATTCCAACATAGAATCGATCAATCCTCGAGGTGCCCACATTACCCTCTCCGCTGGTGTGTCGGTGCGTGTGGTGTCTTCTAGCATAATCCTTTACCTCCTTCGCTCCCGTCTTCTCCGGAATGTTGTAGTATCCTGCGTCGTAGAGGTTCCACTTGCCGATTAACGTCCCCAGCACTGTAGCCCCTCTGTCGTCTTGACCGCTCCCCCCGTCTCGATCGACATCTTGGCGTAGTATGCAGTTGAAGTCTCCTCCAACGACTACCTCCATCTCTTCCGGTAATTCTAAAGCCAACATTTGGTAAAGAAAGCTGTTCGTACTGTTCCATTAGACGGTGCGTAAATGTTAATGAATAGAAAAGAGCGGCCTTGGAGCTCTCCAGTCGTCATGATCAAGTGTTCCGTCCACAATTCAGGGCGCCACTGTTGCATGGACTTGATGGCTCCATAAGGATTGACCAGAATGGCCACTCCAGCCCGTCGTTCATTCGCCGAAGACCAGAATGAGTAGTACTGGGCGTGTGTGTGTTTAAAGCCCCACAGGGCTGCATGCTGATTCACTGCTTCCTCATGCTCAGATGGGTTGAGCCAGGTCTCTTGTAAAAACACCACGTCTCTGTCTCCTCGCTTGTGCTTTTCCTTGAGTCCTTGCAGCTTGTTTCCTGCCTTACTGAGCATTGACACCAGGCCCCTCACGTTGAGCGTCGTGATGCCGATAGTTCTATCCTGCTGGTGCTGCTTCATCTTTACCTCTTTGCTTTCCTTGTACCCTTTTCTTCTTTCCTTCTTGGCCTTCCTTCGATGTGCGCGAAAGTCTGCCTTAATTGTTACTCCCCTTTGTTCCTTGCCTTGCCGCTGGTAAAAATCAAGTAGTGATGCGTTCTTACTCGCCACCTCCTTCCTACCTGAAAAGCGCGCCTCAACCTTACTGGGGGACCCCACCACCATTGATTATGTGCTCGAACGGGACAGCGTCTGCGTCCGCCTCCCCACTTTCATTCAAGTCCTGAGTAGTAGTTTCCTCTCTCGTAGTCTGGCTTGTGACTCTAGGGTCCTTGATTCCACCGCTCTCATCGGGTAAATGTCCTGATCCTAGAGAGCGCTGTACTTCCCGTTGCAACTCGTCGACTTCTTGCTTTATGGTACGCGGAGCATGATGGCTTCTCGGACTGTGCGTGGTAACTTGGTCAATGACCCTCACCGCCATGTCGAGGACTGTATTCCTCGAATGTGCACGTTTCTGCTCGAGCAGTTGCGTTATCTCTACAACTGCATTTGCTGCCGCTTGTTCCGATTTTTTGGGGTCATAGGCTACAGAATCCATCCCTTTCCACCCATGCTTAGTCAAGATGGAGTTACGCACTTCCGCTAGCTGAACAATGTTTTTGGCGTAGTTGTCATGCTGGTCAGCTGGGTATGTCATTGCCTTAAAATGATTACCCGCCCTCTTTTTCCACTCCAGTACAAGCGTTGGTGGTCTTATCCCCGCTTCCACTAGTTCGGTGGAAGGTAGCTCTAAAGCTTGTCGTGTGGAAACTGGGCACACTGTACCGGTCTCGATCGTATCTCCGGAGTCCATGCGCACTTCATGATAAGAGTAGGCCTGCAGCCGGGCTTGGCCGTCCTCTGTCACGTCGAGCACGTAAACGGTTTCACGCGCGTGCTGAGCCATAGCCTTGATGTGCTCGGGCCCTACCCAGAACCGGGTGTCAACTTGATCCTTCACCGATGCGTCCCTTTGCGCTTGATAGTGCTGAGATAGAGAAGCTACTTGCTCAATCCACGCCTTTGTGAGTACTTCCTTCTTTCCGCAACCTGTAAGCTCCGCTTCCAGCCTCTCCGGGTGAATCTTGATTTCATCCAGCAGGTTTGCAAGCATCTCATCCAGGACGTGTTGCTTGAGTAGATCTGTTGTCTTGGCAACAGCTTTCGTTGGTTTTCCAAGTCCAGTCTGGACGTTGTACAGTGTGGCGTAGTATGCTAACCACCCACAATTTCCGTTGGCTGCAACATCCGTGACTTGTCCCCTCAGTACTTTGGCCCAGGTTGAGATGTGCGCTCCATTGTCCGTTGGTGGGGTGATTCGAGTTATTTCGAAACCCTCTTCAGCCAGTGATACCCTGTGGGTGTCCTCCACTACCGCTCCTAAGATCTCCCGTGCTCTGATTTCTTCATCTTTCATCTCATGAGTTTCCTTCTGCATCAGCTCAGTCTTGGCCTTAACTTTACTTTCCACGTCAGTGTTACCCTCAGTGGAATTCGTGCTGGTAGGTAAATCAGCTACAGCAGTCATAAATTGATGTATGTACTGCTGTAGTGATGGTTTGTCCTTCCTGTTTCCTCGCATCGGACTGCGCCTTTTAGGAGAAAGAGACCTGGTGGTGTTCGTCCCCTCCCTACTCATTTCGTTCATTCCAAATCGTTCGTCATCTTCTTCAAGACGTCCGTTCGACCAGCTCTCCGACGCTTTACGCTTAGGCGATAAGGATTTCGGTGTTCCTATCTCCTGTCGACGTTGCCGGTGGGGTCGGGACCTGCTCCTCGTCGTCCGCTTTGTAGCAGTTGCTGAGCTGCCCTTGGTTAACCCTTGAGGCATCTGAAGAGTCGAGATATGTGAACTCCTCCCGTTGGGTGGGATGTCATCAAGCTCTCGTTCACATTTGCCAGATGGCTCCTGGCTCCCTTCCGTCCTGGCGCTTACTTCTGACTTTGATTCAAACTCATTCTCCCCCATCTCTACCTCCTCGTCATGATTGCGATCGGCACGTAGATTCACCGCATCTTGTTGATCAATGCTGTGAGTACTCTCATGATTGCTATTCCCAGCCTTTCCGCTATGTGCGCCTGTTTCCTGCCCGTGGATGCCTTCCTCCGCTGTTGCGATGTTGATAGCAGCTTGCTTTTTCTGCGCCGAGTGAGCCAGCGATTCTTCCATCCCGCTGGGAGAGTCGGTTTAATCTGGACTGTTTTCCCGTTGGTTCTTAATGGCGAGGTTGGCCTCTTCACTTTCTTCCCACGTTGTTCTTCCATATCCACATCTTTCACCGAAATGAGCTGTTGATGCTGCGCCAATAGCTCCTGAAGTTGCTTCCACGTTTTCGGTTGTCTCTGCGCAATAACCCCTGCCATTCATTGTCTGCTTGGACGGCATGGTACCTCGGAGTGTACGTGTGACGAACGTTTGAGCCTGTTGTGTCTCTGAGGACTGGACTTTACACCATTTGGTGGAGTGACTAGCTGCTCTGCATGTTCTGCAGGGCCAATTCACATTTACCGTGTGGTGATGCACCACCAATTCAGCGCCATCTACAGTGATGTAGTGCATATTTTGCATTGACGCCGGACATCCTTCCGATTTAATTTGAATCACCCATTGCTGCTCGTTTACACCACCATGTTCTGCTGTCGGGTGCGTGATTCCTTGAACTGTCAGTCGTAGCATGGTATTCGTGATCCAGAATATATCCTTGGACGTCACCGTTCCTTTTCTTGCTTCCATGGTGAAGCTGAAATAATCAAGTGGGACCAGCTCATGAGTGATACGCGCTGTGTCTCTCATAGTCTCATAATCCAGTAGAGTTATCATCCTAGACGCAAGAGGTACTTGCCACCCCACCCACTTGGAGGCCGTCCTCTTGCCTTTGAATGTCACAGTAAGCGTGCGAGTTTTCATGTTGAGCGAAATCCGCGCTAGGTTTTCCTTGAAGATCTCAATTTCAGCCTTTTGCGCTGGGGCCGCCTCCTTACCTGCATAGATCTGATGCAGTATTGCCGTCTTTGACATGTCTTCGAAAAAGCGATGTCCAGGCGCCAAGTGAGCATAGAGTGGATACTCTAGTGCCATGAAAATATCTGTGAAACAGGCTAGTTCCCCAGCTCCCATGGTTTGTTTCAGAAAAGGCGGAACTTGAGGTACTTCGAACTCGTGGTTGAGTAGCATCACAATTGCCTTGGTTTCGTCAGTTGTTGACTCCCTAAGCTGGGTGAGAGGAGGAAATTCCTTCATACTCAGCTTCTGCATCTTAAGTTGCTCGTCGGACAGCCTTATGGCTTAACTTAACCCGGCTCGTCCCTTCACTGCATCTTTAAATGAACCTGGTTCAGCTGCGGTTGCTGCATCGGACGCCTGCTTCCTTGAGCTATGAGTGAAAGTAAGAAATTGTAGTCTATCCTCTATTTCCCTCTGTTGTAATTTTTCCGTTATCATCCAGCCGAATAGAAGTTTCGATAAGCGCTCGATATTTTCTGCGAGGTCCATATCCCATGTGCTCTTGAGTCCTTCGTATTTTTCTTGTCTCCACATTGGTGCTTCGTCCTTCCATTCTTGTCTGATCTCAAATTCTTCAGTCTCATCTCTGGTTTCCTTTGGCAGGTGTTTCAGAAATGACTTGAACCGTCGCTCTCTGGCCAGTGCGCTGAGTCGCTCCGCTAGGAAGGTGTTTCAGAAATGACTTGAACCGTCGCTCTCTGGCCAGTGCGCTGAGTCGCTCCGCTAGGTATGCCACGTACTCCGCCGCTGCACCTCCTTTCAAATAGTTCCAGAGTTGACTGAAGACAGCATCGCTCTGATCCACTTCACTCGATTTTTTGCTGTCTCTTGTCCCTCTCGCTCCTTGCTTGGTCTTGATAGGTGGCTGCTCCTTACGAAAATTGAGTTTCCGATTGGTGGGATGCTGCCCCTCTCCGTCTCTTCCCGCGGGACTCCTTACGAAAATTGAGTTTCCGATTGGTGGGATGCTGCCCCTCTCCGTCTCTTCCCGCGGGTCCTCTCTCATTCTTCACGCCCTCTTTCTTACATCTTCCTCTGCCTTTCGCCGTGGTCCAGCCTTCTTCTTCCGTCAAGGCTTGTCCCAGTCGTTCGGCATCACTCGGTGCAGCTCCGCTTCCTCCTACAGACGCCTCCTCTCTCTTCATGTCTGCTACTCTCTCCCCCTCCTTGTTGCTCATGATGGATGGCTCCTCGTCCGTTTACTTGCTTTACGTTCTCTTCAAAAGCCAGGGGTTATAGCGCCCTTCCACAGCGCCCCCCGGGTGGGTACAATTTTCTTGCGTCAGTTACTGCTGGTCTACTCGAAGAGTCGTGTGCAGACGGCCGCAAATTGGGAAGTGTGAGACGAAAATCTTGCAACTGACTTAAAAAGTGTCTTGAATTTATTATGTGTTCAGTCCCAGCAGCGGATCTTCGAAAGTGAACATGACTGATCTTCTTAGAGTTGACATTCGAGATCATTTTCCCAGATCCAGATTAGACCTTAATTCCGAATCAAGCCCGATCTACGTAGATTCGTACGTTTTGTTATCTATCTGCCAAAGGTAAGATCCGATAGTTGTTATCTCCAACATGGTTTTTGTAGTATGCTACAAGTAGCAGCTTCTGATTCCTGTGAATCTTCGCCTAAAAAACTACCTTCCGATATCTCTCTACGCACCGTGTCACCTCAGTACGTAATTCAGCATTATACTGAACGTTGTCCAAGCATTGATGAAATGTTCGATCGTATTACTCGGTGTGTAGGCTTTCTGGATCTGTTCGAGCAAAGCGAGAGATGAAATGTTCGATCGTATTACTCGGTGTGTAGGCTTTCTGGATCTGTTCGAGCAAAGCGAGCTCTTTTCGACACGATCTTCAGTGTGGAGATTGCACTCGTTCCGGTCTATCGGCTTGTTTTTTTCAGCGAGTTCGACTAGAAGGAGTTGTTCGTCAGGGGAGTAGTTCATGTAACCTGTGTTGAACCCTCTCTGGACAATTCAAAGTACACGTAGACGTTAATAGCATGTTCTGAGAGCTCAATACGCGTCATACTTACGCGAGACATGAGACATGGTGGCTGTAGCGCTGAGTCCTTCAAAAAACCGAAATGAGAAATTACAACAAAATTATTAAATCTTAATAGTTTAAATTATAAAACACTGTATCCGAGTGAAATTTTATTCAAAATCGTTCGGCACTGTCACCGCCACAACAGTTCGATAATCTCCAGCCTGCACTTCGTGAAAATGCGCTACAGGGGTGCAAGAATGATCGAGCATTCTCATCATTCCACCTCATCGTAATGTATCGATCCCTACGTATTTATTGTAAGATAT
>JAIKVB010001516.1:0-12421 GCA_024679045.1 Phytophthora brassicae
GCAGATGAGGCCAGGTTAGGATAAAAGTGTGCTATAGTGTTCTTCATCAATGCACCGTTTGCTAGATGGTTTATAACAGCAAGCTTCTTCTGGACAGACTCTGCGTTGAGCTTGTACTAAGGCCGCGATAAGATCTGCCGAAGCGATGCAGTTTGGGCTTGGCAACAGCCCACTGGATCGAAGCGCTTAGAGTTGTAAGCAGATGAGGCCAGGTTAGGATAAAAGTGTGCTATAGTGTTCTTCATCAATGCACCGTTTGCTAGATGGTTTATAACAGCAAGCTTCTTCTGGACAGACTCTGCGTTGAGCTTGTACTGCTGGGCGTGTCGGCCTGCACCTCCGCGACTTGGTCTTCCCTTGGGGCGCTGCCGCGCCATTGAAACTGGTGGTTCATCTTTAGGGCAAACATTACCGGTATACCGGTAAAATATAGGTGTGACTCTCTACATGCGATCTCCGGTGATGGCCCAGAATGCTTACTGATTGGTTGATAATAGGGTGTAGCTCATAAGCAGCTGCAGCTCTCTACATGCGAAATACGGTACATCAGATAAGCCATGAGTTCTGTTTTGGTGGTGGTATTCGGTAACGTCGTGTTCATCGCTTGACCACTGGCTGCTTCGCACAGCGATATCGTTTGAACGTGCTTACGAAGCCAACATGTCATTTCAAATCGAGCTGGTCGCGTTGTAGGCTTTGTAGAGGGTGAGACCGCCACCACAACCCTTTTTCTATTCTCTTGCTGTATTGTACGTGCGAAAATAGTTATTTCCGCTTCTGATGAAAAAGAAAAAATATATAATTTTAGCACCTACGCTGTCTGCTAGCGTGTTTGCAGCGCGTCCCAAAGCAGCGTTCTCAATCTTCTCTCGGTCCGTTCGTTCCATTCCAAGGGAAGAGAAGCCACTGCTTTAGACCTCCATCCTCTTCTAGTATTTGGATGGGTACTGTTGTTGCGGCGGGTATTGCTGCGGCGGGTACTGCTGCGGGGGATACTGCTGAGGAGGGTACTGATTGTACTCTCCGGGCGGCGGGCCGTAACCTTGTTGGGGTGCTCCGTAACCCCCATGTCCTGGGTAACCTGGCTGATGCTGCACCATGACGGGTTGCACGTAGGTTGGCTGTTGGTGGCGATAGTCGCCCGAGTAGCGTCCGTTGCGGCGGCGGTCGTCGTCACCTCCCGAGGCTGAGGCGCAGCAGGCGCCGCAAACAGCACCGCACAAGCAGCACTCCATCATATCGCACCCTTCGTCCATAGTTTTCTGTTGGGTTACTTGTGTCTGTAGACGCAAATTGGAAAGTGATGGCGAGAGAGAGCGGTTGCCGACGTTTGACTGCATTTGAGTAGGGACAGGTAGTCAGTCTCTGAATCGTGCAGAGAAGCGACGAAGGCAAGATTTTCAACCAATAAGGAGGCGCGACTGTAGTTTCCCATCCCCCCTGGTTCAGTACCGTCAGATCGAAAATCCAGCGGTTCCCTAGCCAGTGGCAGGGGAACTACTTCCAAGGGCCCTGGACTCCAGACAAGGGGCGCAATTCTATGCCAGAGATAAGGGTAGCGAGTCTTTTGTTTTACATGTATTATAGCAGTGGAATATGTTCGGTTATTGCGTGCGTCAGACATTCGACCGTCAACCTTTGACTCACAGTGGCGAGTGCCGCTGTTGTTAGATGATGTCGTCGATCTATTTCGCTAGCAGGTGCAGCTTGTGTGTGCGGTCTCAGATGAAGCCAAGCACATTTTGCACGATTAGCTGTCTGCGATGAAAATCCACCTGAGAGATGGCTACATTCCTGCAACTTCAACATATTCATGAATTTGATTTTCTTATTGCTACTTGATAAACAGAGGTGCCACACAAGCATTCTCCCAGCGCACGACAGTCATGATGAGCTCCAACATCCAATGAGCCGCAAAGTTCATGACGTCAGCGCCGATGGAGCCGCCAAACGAGATCTCGCAGCCCGTAAGTTCGCCGTCCGCGTCTGGTACGCGCGATAGCGTCGTCCAGTGGAAGAGATCTATCCACGACTCACCCTCACCCAGTGCCTGCTGGATGCCGGGCGCTGGGATCGTACGAAAGCACACCGTGTATCCGCTCGACGTTTGCAGACGGAAGAGCAGGTAGACGGTATGGAAACTGCGTCCCATAGCGCGATAGTTGGTGTGGCGTCGCACAACGAGCGCGTCGCGGTTCACGACCTGCAGGATCTCCAGATCCACGCTCACCTTGGAGGAGAAGACCACGCGCCGCATAAACTCCAAATCCGAGAACGTGCGCCACGACTCGTGCATAAGCCGCTCGCTGCTTTGGTTCTCGAACAGCTTACGGAAGCAGAAGATCATCTTAGACTCGTCGTCGTCCAGGCGGCGGCGATCACTCCAACCGAAGAGCGAGGAGCCCGTTGAAACGAAATCCTGGCCGGCTTCGAAGCGCGTGATGACGTCGTACGAGTCGCGCATGATCATAAAGCACGTGTCAGTCGCCAATGGCTCAAAGTGTGCGTGCGAGACCGCGTTCAGTCGCCGGTTGCTCTCGGCGCCATCAAATTCCGCCGCCAGCGTCGCAAACGAGTCATGGAAAAGCTGCTGTACGTTTAGCACCTTGTGTAGTTGTTTCTGTTCTTTACGCAGTGTCGCGGCTTCCGCCGACAGCCGCAGGAACTTGTTGCGCAGCGTCTGCAACTGCGCTGGGTCCAATAATATGCCGCGCTCGTTCTCGCTGTTGTCCTCGTCGGACGTTGCATCACTGGACGTTGCATTTGCGCGTGACGCTAGACGCAGATACTCGCGCTCCAGCACCTTCACTTCGTCCCGCATGACCTTCACTGAGCCCTGATCATCAGCCACACACAGTCTCAGCACCAGCTTAACGCAGTAGCAAAGTCAAATAACGAACCTGTCGCCGCTGACGCGACTTCTTCTCAATTTCTGAGCGTCGCGCGCGTTGAGCGGATGAGTTCCCATCCACTGCATCTGTGGTTCTCCCTCCTCTCTTGTTCTTTGCAGGAGTCGGCTCTGGGAAGCTCAGGAGGTGGTCCAGCTCATTTTCGTGCAATTGCAATTGATTTTGTGTGACGAGCTCCATTGTGACGTCGTAGCGACTGTTGTTCTACATGTGGCACCGAAAGAAAACGAGGAGCTTAAACATTGAAGCGCTGCGTTCGTCATTGGACCTGTAGACGCACCTGATCTCGTCAAGAACGACTCCGTTTTGACACTGGGAAGTTGTGTCAACGAAGGATGGCGAAGAAGGGCGTCGTGATTGGGCGAAAACTAGCTGCCACTCGCGCCATTGATGAGTGAGTGGTAAATACTGACGTCATGTTGAAGACAATTGATTTATGGGAGTGCAATTTTTTGTGTCTGGTTATTTGGGTTCCTATACAGTTTTAAGGAGAAGTGGCGCCACGCACATATTCTCCCAGCGCATTACGGACATGATAAGCTCGAACAGCCAGTACTTGGATACAAGCTGTTTGACGTCCGCGACGTAGCCACCCGTCGTAATCTCGCAGCCAGCAGGTTCGCCATTGGCGTCAACTATTTGGTTGAAATGCGTCCTATTATTATAAATAGAAATATGTGAAAAAATAGATACAAAGTTCAATCCCATAATCTCGCAGCCAGCAGGTTCGCCATTGGCGTCAACTATTTGGTTGAAATGCGTCCTATTATAAATAGAAATATGTGAAAAAATAGATACAAAGTTCAATCCAAGTAAAACGTACCAGTTTAACATGTCGTAGAAGACTTCGTGTGGCTCCAGAGCATTTCTGACCTCGGGTGCTGGAAGCGCCCGTATACAGACCGTGAAACCTGTGGGTGTTTGCAGTCGAAACACAATGTGTACCGTAACGAAGTTCATGGACATGCTGGGGAATTTGTGGTCTCTACGAATAATCCACAGATCGTCCCCAAGCGTCTGGACGATTTCAAAGCGCGTAGCCACAGATGCATTGAAAGACAAGCGTGCCATGGCATCGGCGTGGCAAAAGACGTCCCAAGTGCGCATTAGCAGCTCTTCCGCACTCTCCAGCGGGAACGTCTTGGAGAAGACAAACTGCACGGCATCGGTCTCGTCCCGCTTGCGTTTGTCAGTCCAGCCCATAAAAGTGGCTTCAGTCGAGACAAAGTCTGTGCCATTGTCGAAGCTCTTAATCGTTTCGTACGTCTCGCGAACGAGCTCATAGCACTCGGTCGCTGACCGCTGCGGGATTTGTACATTAAAAGACGAGCTCCACGGCACTCCAGTATCCCAGACACACTCCTGATTATCCGAATCTCGACATTCGCCACCTTTTCTCGCCATCGCCTCCGCCGTGCGTTGGAACACGTCGTGACTTTCGAGCAGCTTGAGCATTTTCGCTCGGTCTTCACCAAGCGCCTGAGTTACCAGCGAGAGCTGCGAGTATCTTTGCTGCAAAATACTTATCGATGCTCCAGTTGTCAATACACCACCTCCAGCCTCTTTTCTCTTTGTCGCCTCGTCATATACTCGCTGAAGATAGTGAACCTCCCGCCGCATGCGTCTCAACACACTCTGCCTATGCTGCCGCGATTTCTTCTCAATAGCGGAGCGTCGAGATCGTTTAGCGTCAAGCGTATCCTCTTCCCACTCCTCCACGATTTTGTTTGGATCATTGCTGGTTAACTCGTGCTGCAACGCCGGTGTCATCGCCAACGAAGCTACTTCCCATGTCTCAATCGGCGAGCTCTCGTTATCAAAACAGACAGTCTCCTCTCTACTAGCTTCACTAATGTCTTCATCGCCAAACATTTTTAGCAACGCCTGTTCCATCGTCGGAGATAGTGGCGGCAGCGTCTCCATTGCCAGAAATTCCAGTAGGGAATCGTCGTCTTCCAGCAGCATCGATGGGATTTTCCAGAAACTTGTAAAATGAAGGGCGGCCGGGACAGTCGGACCTTTTTTTCTAGCAAGGGAAGGGAGACGAGGACGAACATGGCATTTGGTGACGCCGAGGGATACATGTAAAACTGTAGAGGGTACCGTAGTACTCACTGAGTACTACTCAGCACAGTACTAGACGAACAGTACTCGCTCCATCATCTTTGCTGACGTGTTGTTTTCGATATCATAGCCGTCGCTACGTCTTGTCTCGCAGCTGTAGTAAAAGGAGCTTGATCAATGAGAACTTCTCAATGAGAAGACGTTATGTGAGCTGTGACTATTAAAGGGTTAAAACACTAATTACGTCAGACACTCAACATGGACTTGAATCAATGATTGTGATGAAGACGATGGAATCCATCATGGATGTCAAATCAGAAGCTACAGTGGTGCTCTCCATTTTCGGTAGAGTTCACCATATCAAATCTCGCATCTTGAAGTTTATAAAATTCCAATGAGACTTGTGATACGCTTGACTTTAATCATTCTCTTTCGAAGGTTATAGAGACATACAGCAGGGTGTACCTACTGTATAATTCACAATTTAAGGAAAAGCGGCGCCACGCACATATTTTCCCAGCGAATTACGGACAAGATGAGCTCGAACAGCCAGTACTTGGATACGAGCTGCTTGACGTCAACGACGTACCCTCCCGTCGTAATCTCGCAGCCTGCAGGCTCGCCATCAGAGTCTAGCAATTGATTGAAATGCGTCCTATACAGTACAATGTAATATAGCGTTAGTAGATGGATTATCTAACCTACCTACGTCAGAGCAGGACGTACCAATTCAGAACGTCGTAAAAGACCTCATGTGGCTCGAGAGCATTCTTGACCTCAGGCGCCGGAATCGCCCGCACACACAACGTGAAGCCTGTGGGTGTCTGCAATCGGAACACGATGTGTACCGTGACGAATTTTATTGGCATGTTGGGGAACTTGTGGTCTCTGCGGATAATACATAGATCGTCTCCCAGTGTCTGCACCACCTCAAAGCGCGTAGCCACAGACGAGTTGAAACACATTTTCGCCATTGTGTCAGCGTGAGAGAAGACGTCCCATGTGCGCAGCATCAACCCCTCAGCACTCTCCAACGGGAACGTCTTGGTGAAAGCGTACTGCAAAGCTTGAGCCTCGTCCAACTTCCGCTTATCTGTCCAGCCCATAAAATTGGCTCGCGTCGAGACAAAGTTTCTGCCTTCATCGAAGCTCTTGATCGTTTCGTACGTCTCGCGTACGAGCTCATAGCACTCGGCTGGCGATCGCTGCGGGATTTGAACGTTAAAGGACGAACTCCACGGTACTCCAGTATCCCACACAAGCTGGTTATCTCGTTCCTTGTCCGGATCTCGACGCTCGTCACCTCGTGTCGCCATCGCTTCCGCCGTGCGTTGGAACACGTCGTGACTCTCGAGTAACTTCAGCATTTTAACTCGGTCTTCTCCTAACGCCTGAGTCACTAGTGACAGCTGCGAGTATTTGTGCTGTAATGTGCTTATTGACGCTACGGTGCCGTCTCCTGCCTCTTGTCTCCTTATCACTTCGTCATAAACTCTTTGCAAGTGTTGAACTTCCCGCCGCATGCGTCTCAACACACTCTGCCTCTGCTGCCTCGATTTCTTCTCAATAGCCGACCGTCGAGCTCGTTTAGCTTCCGGTGTATCCTCCTCCCATATTCCTACCGTTTCGCTTGGATTATTGCTTGTCAATTTGTGCTGCAACGCTGGCGTCAACGCTAACGAAGCTACTTCCCATGTCCCAATCGGCGAGCTCTCATTAGTAAAACTGACAGTCTCCTCTCTACTTATGTCTTCATCGCCAATCATTTCTAGCAACGCCTGTTCCAACGTCGGAGACAGTGGCGGAAGTGTCTCCATCGCCAAAAAATTAAGGAGGGAATCGTCGTCTTCCAGCAGCATCGAGGTCATCCCTTGTGTCTCGTTTCCCGCAACTTGTAAAATGAAGGACGACACGACGATCAACTGAGGGGTGACGGTGGGCGGACCTTTCTACTAATTGTTACCCTCAAAGACGTATTCATACAAGTCTGAGGGATGGAGCCAACCTATCGCAACAAAGTGAAGTCGAGGATGGACACAAACGGCAATTTGCCCTTTGGTGACGTGGAGGAACACATGCAGTGGATAGTGGACTCTAACAGGGTGGGTACGCAAGTCTCCGCGCTTTTCATTTCATACCTTACCGGTATTTGCGGAATACGGGTCGGGTCGTTGAGGCGCACCTGACTCAGCCAATGAGATGCCGTCTTGACAAGTGCTGATCATTTTTTCGGATGTACATGTACAGTGGTACTTTGTCTGCGTTTGATCCGGAGCCGACGCCAATTCCATTAGCAATGGAACGCAAGTACGGCGCTATCTACTTCTTTCGGTTCCGCTATTCACATGCAATTCCTTTTATTGCATCGGATCGACTGCCAATGCTTGGGCGCACTCCACTACAGTATTGCAATACATGTACTGACCTCGACAGCAATACTCTCTTGAGGTATTTGGCCTATTTTCCCAGACGCTTTGCAGCCACTTGTTTCCCTTCACCATTCCGCATTTTGCCTTCTCAAGCACAAGTGGGTTTTATACTGTACTATAGTATAGTCATGACCTTCAGTACACGCATTCTCCGTCACCATTTGGCTGGTGCTACCGCAATGTGTGGAGCGGTTGCAGTCTGCAGTGGCTTCTCGCAGGACGCAGCACGTCAGGAATCCGCTCGTCCCATGGGCGCCGACGTCGGCTGCGCGCTGCTTAGGGTTTAAGCAGCCACGAATGGACTCGTGGCGACTCTCACGTAGCCGTCTACAGCAAGCTTATGATCTGGAAGGCGTCATTGGTGAAGGAGGTTTCGGTCGCGTACATGTCGGGCGCCATAAAGCTTCGAACGCCCGCGTCGCGATTAAGCGCGTGTCCAAGCAACTTACCACGAAAAAGTAGGTTCTTTTTTTGTCAATTATCAGATTGGTACGTCAGTTTTCTGATCTCTGTTATTGTCTTACAGAAACTTTTTACAAGAAGTGGAGATTTTAAAGCAGGTGGGCGGCACTCACAACGTATTGGAGCTACGTGAAGCTTTTGAGACTTCGGACGCGTATGTCCTTGTGACGGAACTTGTGCAAGGTGGAGAATTGTTTGATGATTTGATGCAGCACGGCGTGTACGAGGAGCAACGCGCCAAGGAGCTATCAATAAGTATTGCATTGCAAATCGCCGCAATATTTCTTCCCAACCTCTGGTGAAAGGCCAGGATAATATCCTGAGGATATTGATGATAGGTCGTCTACCTTTGTGAGTGGCGTACATTGACGTCGAGTTGGATGTCAGTGCATTTGTCGTGCTGGTTTACTGGTGTACAGTGGCTGTTATAGTTTAAGAAAAAGTGGCGCCACGCACATATTCTCCCAACGCATTACGGACTTGATGAGCTCAAACAGCCAGTACTTGGATACGAGCTGCTTGACGTCGGCGACGTAGCCGCCCGTCGTAATCTTGCAGCCTGCAGGCTCGCCATCAGAGTCTAGCAAATTGTTGAAATGCGTCCTAGATAGCAATAGAGAAAGTTAGGTAAATAAATGGATAGAAGTGGAATCCAAACAGGACGTACCAGTGGAAGACGTCGTAAAAGACCTCATGTGGCTCGAGAGCATTCTTGACCTCAGGCGCCGGGATCGTCCGCATACACATCGTGAAGCCTGTAGGCGTTTGCAACCGGAATACAATGTGCACCGTGAGGAAGGTCATGGACATGCTTGGGAATTTGTGGTCTCTACGGATAATCCACAAATCATCACCCAGTGTCTGCACAACTTCAAAGCGCGTGACCACAGATGCATTGAAGGACAAGTGCGCCATGGTGTTGGCGTGGCAAAAGACGTCCCATGTGCGCAATAACAGCTCTTCTGCACTCTCCAGCGGGAAAGTCTTGGAGAAACCAAACTGCAAAGCTTGAGCCTCGTCCAACTTACATTTATCTGTCCAGCCCATGAAACTGGCTCGCGTAGAGACGAAGTTTGTGCTTTCATCGAAGCTCTTGATCGCTTCGTACGTCTCGCGTACGAGCTCATAGCACTCGGCTGGCGATCGCTGCGGGATTTGGATGCTAAAGGACGAACTCCACGGTACTCCAGTATCCCACACGAGCTGATTATCTCGCTCCTTGTCTGTATCTGGACGCTCGTCACCTCGTGTCGCCATCGCTTCCGCCGTGCGTTGGAACACGTCGTGACTCTCGAGTAACTTCAGCATTTTAACTCGGTCTTCTCCTAACGCCTGAGTCACTAGCGAGAGCTGCGAGTACCTGTGCTGTAAAGTGCTTATTGATGTTACGGTACCACCTCCTGCCTCGTTTCTCTTTGCCATCTCGTCGTAAACTCTCTGTAGCTGCTCGACCTCCTGCCGCATGCGACTCAACACGCCCTGTCTTCGCTGCCGCGACTTCTTTTCAATAGCCGAGCGTCGAGCTCGTTTAGTGTCAAGCTTATTATCTTCCCAGGACCCCGCAGTCTTGCTTGGACTCATGTTCGTCAGTTTGTGCTGCCAATCGGGAGTCATCCCCGAAGAAACTGTAGACACTTGAACTTTATCCTGACAAACCTTCTCACCACTTTGGCTTACAGTCCCTTCTCTACTAACTTCACACACTTCTTCGTCGCCAAACACTTCAAGTAGCGCCTGCTCCATCGTCGGAGACAGTGGCGGCAGCGTCTCCATGGGTGAAAAGTCCAGTATTAATGCGTCTTCTTCCTCCATTATCAAGGTCATCACTTGGTCTTTTCCCTGCAACTTGTTGAATGACAAAACGACCAACAGGACGCTCAAATGAGAGAGTGATGGTCGTCGGACCTTTCTGTCAGACAGAGAATTAAATTAACCAGTCACAAGTGAAGAATAGAACGAACATGAATGTATCCTTTAGGAATAAATGGGGTGTACTACGCAGTAGTAGGCTCTAATACTGATGAGAAGTTGGCTAGATCTGTTTGAGGAACAAGGGCGCGACGCACATCGTTTCCCACCGCAGAATAGAACACACGAGCTCGAACAGCCAGTATGTGGATTTGAGCTGGTTCTGGTCGGCAATGGATCCTGCAGCGAGAAGCTCGCAGCCTGCTGGCTTGCCGTACTCATCATACAGTAGGTTGAAATGTGTCCTGTAGGAAGTAAAAAACAATTAGAGACACAAATCCATCAGTAGGACGCAGAACTATTGACGTACCAGTGAAAGATTTCGTAAAAATACTCGTGCGAGTCTTGCAAGGATTGAATCTCCGGCGCAGGGATCGTCCGCATCCCCAGCGTGTAGCCTGACGGAGTCTGCAGACGGAAAATGAGCTGAATGGAAGCAAAAGTCGTCTCAACGTTCGGAATTCGGTGGTCTCGTCGGACAATCAGCAAGTCGTCGTTCAAAGCCTGCAGCACCTCATAGCGCGCGTCCACGGACCGGTCGAACGACAGATCCTTAAACTTTGGTCCGTCCGAGAAAATCTCCCATGTCTTGAACAGTAAATCCTCGGGTGATTCACCCGGGAAATTCTTGTTGAATCCGTACTGTAGTGCACCCGACCTGGCGTCGTAGTTTCTCTTGTCCGTCCAGCCCATAAAGTTGGCTCCAGTCGTCTCAAAGTGCTCCGAAGCGTTAAATCTCTGGATTTCGTCGTATGAGTCCCGAACTAGCGCGTAGCACTCGGCCACACTCAATTCCTTAAAATTGGCTTGAAAAGACGAGCTGAACGGTACGCCAGTGTCCCAAATTTTGTTCTTCTGTATAGCCGCCAAGCTCCCTACCGCGTCTTGGAAACGTTTCTGTTGTTGCAGCCGCTTTTGTAGCTGCTTCTGATCTTCTTCCAGTGTCTTCGTCGTGAGCGTCAACTCGGAGTATTTGTGCACCAATCCGTCCAATACTGGGGCCTCTTGTTGCTTCTCCATCTCGGCGTATAAATCCTCCAGCTGCTGCATTTCCCCGCGCATCCGTTTCAGAATTCCTTGGCGTCGCTGTCTCGACTTCTTCTCGATAGCGGAGCGACGTGCGCGCTTGGCTTCAGTGGCGTCTGTGGCGTCTAAACTACTGCCGCGTGGACTCATCTTGCGGATTTCGCTCTTGTGTTGATCGTGGACGGCAGAGGGCGAGGAAGCCCAAGATAGTTCGGGCTTGACGTCGACCTTCGACATGTCGGCGAACGCTTCAGAGATGGCGCGCTCCATGGTGGGGGATAGCGGTGGCAGCGGCTCCAGCAACTCGTCCATAGGGCCGGAATGATGGTAAAGGCTTGCTTTTTATGGCGACAGAAGGAAGAGTGCCTGCTGGAATGTCAAAATTGGTGCAAGAGACGATTTTTTTTGCACAAGTGGGACGTAATTCGAGTTTGCTGTGTTGGGAATGACGATCGTAAAAAAATGCTTTGATGTGGAGTAAAGTACCCTAATAAGATGAGAGGGGATTTCTGCAGTTGCTTGCGAGACTCAACTGTTAATGGAAAAAATCGACAGTGGAAGAGCCAAATTGACAGATGACCGAGAAGACTTTGGTATTTGGTGGAGCTGGTTACGAGTCGTGACTCACGATTGGGGATTTCTGGCGTTTTGAGGGTGATTTCTGGACTTACCTCGCATTGCAAGCACTGGTACATTGCAGGCCACATGAACGTTGAAGGTGAACTGAAATCAGAGTTTCCCTTTTTTCATGAGAGCGGTTGATCCCCTCTTTGCATAGCGAAGGTATTGTATGTATTGTACGTGTGTGTAAAGGCTAGTGGAAGGAACAGAGTCGTCTTCTCCAAAGCGCTCCATTCTGCTGCTACATTGTTGCTGGAAGTGTGCCACTCTTGGGGAGATTACTCAGTCAACCAAAATGTCAACCGTCAACTTTTTTGCTCCAATATTCGTACAGTACACAGAGGAGAATGTCGCTCGAAGGAGATACTTCGACTATGGACAGCTTGGCTTGGCTGCACTGAGCTGAGCTTTCGACCATCACATGTCATGACCGCACTAAGCGTACGCTATGTCCCCATATAACAGTCCGGTTTTGGGTCCCAATGACCTCTGAGGTCTCTGAATCAGTGATATACAGATCAGCTTGTCTAAAGCTGAGCTTGTATGCGAAATATCCTTTTTGTACTCATCTAATTTGACACTTGACAATTTCTGATGACACGAAAACACAAAATTTTGGGAAGTTTCTGAGGCTAAACGCTGTTCTAAAGAAGAGCAAGCAAAGCCCACCAAGCTATGTCCTTTGCTCCACTGAATTGATTCAACTATGCTCAAATTTATTTAATGTTCGGTTAATGGGTGACTTCCAAAAATAGCACATACGATGATCCAACTGGCGCACAAGATCGAATTTGAGATCGGTTTGTGTCACAGCTTGTGCGAAATTTGTGTTCTACTTGTGCGCGACCTGCCTTCCAAAAAGAACACGCCTGTGTGGAATAGAAGAACATTTTATTCCCTTTTAGCTAGACCGCAGAACCAGCAAAACGCTCTCATGGGTCG
>JAIKVB010001517.1:0-12419 GCA_024679045.1 Phytophthora brassicae
ACGGACTTCAACAGACGTTCTTTCAAGCGGTACAGCGAACCAACGAGGACCTCAGCAAACCAAATAGAAGTCCGGCTGCAAAGCGCGCTGCAGAGGAGCTAAAGGTGGCGTTGAACCAAAGCTGGGCGACCGTGATGGCATTCTCATAAGTTCTCTTCATACCGCCAGACACCACGCATCAGCGTAGCGCTGTCACCAACTACCTAGGTGTATGACAACACTACCACTCGCACCAATGAAGCTCGCCATCAACATGTTAATACCGAATATATCTCCTCCGTCCATCGTCCATCTTACGCCAAACCACCAACATCAACGACCCACATCGACGGGCGCCAACCACTGCTGTAAGCAAACGAGCTCGCTCCTGATGGCGCTGCATCGCGAGAACGTACTCTCATTGTAAAGAAATAGATCAGAACATGGATGGCGTATGTAGAAGAAGTAGAGTAAGTGATGCCCCGTATCCCGCACCTTAACCTCGAATTGAAGGGCTGGGAGCATCGCGGAAATACGAAGGCCTGGAAGCACGAATCAAACACATGCGCTTGGACCCCCCCCAGCAGTAAAAAGAACAGTCCGTTTAGACCCAAAATCCTCAAAGGAAGGCACAAAACACATCAAGCCCACCCAACGGCACGGCGAAAATCACGTCTGCACGAAAAAAAAAACTTTGCGCTGTCTTAGCTCGCCCAAGTCGATATGCGCGAAGCAATAGCTTATAGTATACCTATTAGTGGCCCCATGGCACTCCAAAGACAGCACGGCAGAAAAATCTCTATCTATAGTGAAGCTAAGACAAGCGTTATACGCGTAATTACGCTGATGTGTGTATGGAAAAAAGTTCTAGCGTTCGTACAATAGCGTTGTAACGCAAAAAACGTTTTAACGTTACTAATCGGACAGTTATTACCATCCATATTGTAGCAGTTGCAAATTTGTGAGTAGAGAACTGTTGTTTCTGGAACAAAATTTGTTCCAGAAACTACAGTTCTCTGCTCACAAAATTCTGGAACAAAATTTGTTCCAGAAACTACAGTTCTCTACTCACAAACTTTATTTTATTCCAACTCTGACATTAAATGTCAGAGTTGGAATAAAATAAATTTGTTCCAAGTAGATTACCAAATCCTACCAAAATGAACTGTAGTGTGTTGGAACAATTCTACTGGAGCAACCCTGTGTTTCGCGGTACTGATCATAAGAACTAGCCGAGTGCCGCCGCTACGCGGCGGTAAGTGTTTGTTAGCCGAGTGCCGCCGCTACGCGTCGGTAAGTATTTAGTAGTTTAATTATAAATAGCTGCCTGCGCTTCGCTCCGGTAGTAAGCGGACCCGTTCCGCTCGCAGGGGCTCGCTGCACTACTCGCCGCGTTAGTTGGTCAGGGGAGGCTGGGGCGGGCCCTTCGGTCCCGCAACGCACTCAGTCTATTTTGTCCAATCGTGGCCACCTTCGCCGCGCTCGGCAGCCAATGAGCGTGCGCCGGTGAAATTTCGCCGAAATGTAATGTTCGTGACGGACGGACATACACCATAGTAGCGTTGAGTGTTAGGATTCAAAGGTGCCCAACTTCAAAAGTATAAGGATCGTAACCATGCTACTGGACGCCACCCGAATTGAGCTCCAAGTGATTCTGGCGGCTCTTCTAGCTCAAGGAATGAACATGGGAGAAGCCCTTCGGCACGTGACACGCTTCATACGCATGCGTACCATTCCTGATCGAGTGGTAGTAGCGTCACAGCCATTTCAACTCGCAGAAATCGACCCTGAAACCTGCCGACTCCGCTTCCGCTTCTATCCTCATGAAATTCAGGAGCTAGAACGCGCGCTGATCCTCCCTGCAATAATTTACACGGCACAGGCATGCCCCATTCCTCGCCATGAAGCGCTGTGTATGCTTTTAAGACGGCTAGCGTTTCCAAGCCTATACGAAGACCTCAGATCGGAGTTTGGTCACCCAGCCACAGTACTTTCATCAGCCGTCAACACCACCGCGACGATGATTTACAACAAGATAAAGGTCAAAATGGACTTCGATCACCGAATGGTTGAGCGCTACAAAGAGCGCTCAGCAGATGCAATCTTTGCCAAGGTTGGGCGGCTGACAAACTGCCTTGGATTCGTCGACGGAACGGTGCGTCGCATCTGCCGCCCTACGCGCTTTCAACAGCAAGCGTATAGCGGGCATATGAAGATGCATGGGATCAAATTCTAGAGTATTACTCTGGCAAATGGTCTGTTTGCTTCTCTTTATGGCTCTTTTGAAGGACGTCGGAACGAAGGATACATGCTCAGAGTGAGCGAGACAGAAGAAAAGATTGCCAGACATCCCGGATACGTGCTTTACGGTGACCTTGGCTACCCACTTCGCATATGGTTGATCACTCCATACGCCGAGGCCGTGCTGACGGAGGGCCAACGCGTTTTTAACTGTGACATAAGCCGGGGGCGCGTCGCCGTCGAGTGGAACTTTGGCTGGATCGCGCGTTACTGGAAGTTTTTCGAGCTGGTCAGTAACATGAAGGTGCTTACTTAAGTCACCTATTGCTATGTTGCACGTGGTTGCTGCATTCTTCACGAATTGTTTGTCGTGTATTCGCCGTCGAAACCAGTCGAGCAAGTATTTTCGGTGCAGACTTCCCACACTGGCAATTATCAGACCTGCATGACGACAACGTCAACGAAGACGATTACCCTTCGGACGAAAATGACGACTTCTTTGCCGACGAATCGGATACCGGCGATATATCGGATTTTAGTTGCTCAGAGGATGAAAGCAGTGGAGACGACGAGGTGAGTGGTGACGAGCTATCTGATAGTTAAGGCAAATAATTAAAGGTTCGAACGGTAATTGAGTTATTGCTAAAAAACGGATACTGGCAGACCTTTAGCTGATTCTCCACGCAGGTAATTGTTGAGCTTCTCAACAGCCGCGGCCATCGCCTGCATAGCTGTGGCCATCATCCGGGCGACTTGTTGCTGCATCGCAGCCTGCTTCTCTTGGAAAGCCAAAGTCTGAAGACGCATCTTATCCTCGCACTGTAAGCGCAAGCGACTTTCGTCTTCTCTGCGTGTTTCGTATCTCTCGCCGATCTCTTTCAAGAAGTCCAACGGGCTGGCACGAGGCTTCATCCCCTTCTTCTTTTTCTCCTTCCCTTTCTCTCCATTCATAGCAGCATCCGAATTGCTTTGCCGCCAATGCGATCTTCCTCCAGCTTTTTGCTGCGAATTTCAGCTTTTTCAGACTTTTCAGCATTCTCGTCGTCATTTAGGCCGATGAAACGATGCATCAGCTCTTCCAGCTCTTTTGGATCGGTCGTTTTCTTGGGTTCGCGGCCTAGTAACGCCGAAAGAATACGTGTACATGATGGAAATAGTTGACGTACCGGACATCGCTTTCTCCTTAGCCATTTGCTTCCGGTGCTTTTTCGCAAGCAAATCAACGTGCTTACGTAGACTCTCGGGTTCGACGTCCTTCTCGAGGATGTCCTTGACACATGCCGTGATCTTGACCCAACGTTCCGTCTTCGACACGCCTTCACCATGAAACAGACCATTATCGCCGAGCACCTCCGCCATCTCTTTCATGGTGTAACACATGCCGTGATCTTGACCCAACGTTCCGTCTTCACACGCCTTCACCATGAAACAGACCATTATCGCCGAGCACCTCCGCCATCTCTTTCATGGTGTAGGACACACGCGGATTTTTGGTGTTGCCAGCAATGGCACTTCCAGCCTCGCGTTGCTTTTTGATGACGCTAGCAGCACTTTCCGAGGGGGTGGTCTGTACGATAGCTTGCTTCTGGTGCTTTTGCTCGACTGGCTGCTCTGGTGCCGAGATAGCGGGAGGTTTTGCTGGCGCCGCTTCCTCCTGCTCAGTGCCGCCGACGCGCACCATCTTCGCTGGCGGTCGGAAGGGCGTCGACACGCTGGGGCCCGGACCTCGTAGCTTTCATCTTGCTGAATGGGAAATGAGCTGAAGTTGCCACCAGAACGGCAACTTGGCAACTTGCCGCCAGAACCTGGAAAATTGATGTATGCATCGATCAGAGCGAGAATTCGTTTTCGCTGTTTATAAGTTATACAAGTTTTTGGTTGACTTGCCCCTTGGAACAAATCGAATCCCGTTTTGCTCCAAGGAGCACGAAAATGGAACTAAGGGTTACGCGTTACCGTGTCGAAATCGCTAAGTAGGCAAATTTGTTCCGTAACCCCTCGAGTTATTCCGGAAACTACAGTTCTCTAGTGTCTCGGCCAATCAAACACTGTAGTAGACCGAACAGCCAATCATAAATCAGTTATATTGAGGTAATCAATGTTCCAGCTTACTGACGAGAAATGTCCGGAATTATGCTTTCTCAGATAACTTGCAATACAAAAGTTAGCATATTGTGACGTTCTTATCGGATAAGGTGATTTTTGTTCCGGAAAATGCCGGAGTTGAAGTGTCGACACGAAAAGTGGTTGCGTGGCAACAAACGCAAAATATACTGAAGTGTGTTGGCCAGAGGTCTCATTTAACGACTCGCCGTAGAGCTGAGAGAGCCGATGCGGCGTGCAGCCCGAGGCCTCGATACTCCTGCTGGCACGATTGGGCAGGAACTGGCAGCAGAGAAAGTTTTTGAGGATCGACGGGCTTGTCGAAAGCAACACTAGATAGCATGCATGGCTCAGTTACAATAGGTGTTAGTCTTCCCTCGCAAAATTTCTGCTCACTACTGACAGCCTTTTCCATTTTTCTACAGACTAAAAAGAGCAACCGAGCCCGTGCTGCTGCTGGTTTGCTCGCCCAATCTACGGCACTAGGGAATTTCTCACAGGTTCTCAATCACCTACGCGAACGCTATCCAACGTCTTTGTCGGATTCCAAGCGAATAGGTCAGATCCGCGACAAAATGGCTAGCGCAATAGACGAGCGAATTTGCGGTCAAATATTAAGAGAAATGACGCTCCTGGGTGCAAGATCGATGATCTCTGTGCGCTCGTAAGTCAGCTTATGGCACACGCCAATGTTCCGACTGATCTAAAGTATGTTCATGATGCGGCTTTACGGCACACATTTGGCCGTGCAATCGATACTTGCTTTGCGCGGAAGCAGCAGTTGACGCTCTCCGCGTCTGGAGAGTTTTTCTTGAACATTGCGAGAATTAAAACTTCAGTAGTTCAAGGGGTTTCGTTTTACTTCTCACCTCAACGATGGCAACAGTGTACATTTGGAGTGCTTTTTGTAAGCTATGATCAACCCTCGGAATACCTCTTTCCTTTGGTACCCCGGTTTGCTGAGCCGGATCTTCCTGGTGGTCAAACGGATTCTCAAGTTGTAATCTACTGGGAGAGCTTGGGGGAGAACAATAACAGCGACGCGATGCCACCGTTGAAACGATAAAGAAAAAGACCAAATGTAGCAAGTTATATAACTGAAGTTATCCGTGATACTGCCAAGATCATGTCACCTTTTTCAGCTCAAGCATTGACGCCCAACCTGACGAGCCATTCCTTGAGACGTGGCGCAGCAGCATACGCCAACGCCTCCCCTAAACTTGCCATTCAGTGGATAGGCGCTTGGTTGATGGAGTCTTTGACTAAAGCCTTTGCATACATAGACACAACAACACATGAGGATCAAAGTGTCGGTAAGGTGTTGGCATGTTACGAATCACCGGACTTACCTGTGACAATTCCCACACTAGGCGATTTGCACACCGGATCACCGTCGCCGAGTACGGGCAAGCTGTCACGCTACGCGACGAGCTGTATCAACATGTGCTTGGCTCGCCGAACGCTCTGTACAACGTGGACGTTGCCGTTGTAGATGCCACATTTGCCGCCCTCTTGATGAATTTATCAGTCGTCCTCGAATCTGCACTGAGTTCCGCCAGGCACTCTTCTGTGCAGCTAACATGCTACGAGTATCACCAGAATCGCGCTATTTCGACGACAAATTCCCGTCTTGGAAGCCACATCAGCACCACTACCTGCATCGAATGGGGACAGCACCTGTAACGGGACCTGGTCCCGGCAGCGGATTGTGATCGATCTGATGTGTGTGTACACATTGAGGTTTTTCCCTACTGGGTTCAAACCTCACCTTATGGCTAGCGCCTGTAAATAATGAGATACCTCATATCATCTTAAGTACGGTTCGTACTTATGACAAGCACAAGACCTCCGCTCCACTCATTGTCAATTGGTGATGATAAAAGTGTGCGTTATCTAAAACAGATTAGAGTACTACAACTTCATTAACCAAAATAATATACTCAGTTTAAATCTAACCTACAAGTGAGCAAGTTAATTAGGAGGGCTTCCTAATTAATTATAAAAAAGCAAGACTTTCTTCGGCTATCTTAGGACAGAGACGCAGGGCGTCTGTCAAGGTTTAAAGCTACGCTTCCTCTAAGCTAAGGTGCGTGTGACTCCCGTCACACCTGGTAGCACTTGTAGTCAATCCCGCGACCGTCGCGTATTGATACAATTAAGTTCTCCCTCAGTATGGAAGGAGAACCGAGTCGTATGCCTAACAGGCAAGACTACCCTTATCTTTCCGATGCCCATTGGGCTACTCTGGAGACGATGATCAGTCTCTTAGGAGACCAGGCTTTCGCTGGATCCCCCACGCTCTCTGCGGAGGAGCAATGTGCTCGCGTGGAACGCTTAGATAAGTATGAATCTTCTCAAGAAGCAGCTCTCACGATCGTGCGAGCTGAGTTACAAGGCGTCGCCCAAGCTGCTGTGCAGAACGCGGAGTCCAACACTCCACGTCTACCTTCGACGAAGGCAGTCAAGATGACGGTGCCGAAGTTCGACGGTTAGGAGGCTGACAGCCTTGTGTTTTGATCCGCGAGATCGAGATAGCGCTGAGCGCTGGACAGATGTACGACGCGAGATCCCAAGTCGCTTTTGCACTCTCTAACCTTCGACGAAGGCAGTCAAGATGACGGTGCCGAAGTTCGACGGTAAGGAGGCTGACAGCCTTGCGTTTTGGATCCGCGAGATCGAGATAGCGCTGAGCGCTGGACAGATCTACGACGCGAGATCCCAAGTCGCTTTTGCACTCTCTAACCTTGGAGGTCGTGCGCGAGCCTGGGCGATGGCCCGTGAGACTTCCACCCCTGGGTACTTCTCGTTGTGGTCGTTCAGGGAACAAGAACTTCGTGCTCAGTTCTTACTCGCCAATGTGGCTTATCGTCACCGCTCTCTATTCTTGCGCTGCAAGCAAGGAAAACGCAACCTACAAGATTACGTAATGGAATTACAAAGTCTAGAAGCCGCTATGGCCGGTGCTCCCCTCTCTGAGGATGTGAAGGTCACAGTGTTTATGGACGGTGTCCGCACCGGTTCGGTGCGCACGGAGCTATTCCGCAGACAACCCAAGACCTTCAATGAAGCGGTGCACGTGACACTTCTGGAAGATCACTGTGTGCGCTCGGCTCACGGATATTCGGGTCCTTCTGAGACGACCGAAGGTCCGACTCCTATGTAGATATCTTCGGCCGAAGCGACACGTTTCTCTCAAAAGAAACCTCGTGCCAGTGGCCGCTGTTTTGGTTGTAACCAAACTGGTCATTTCCGTCGGACTGCCCTACCAATCCGTGGAACTCTAACCGTAGTCGGACTTCCGCGGCATTGCCTGCACTCAATCTCATTGAGGATGCTGGACAGGAAAACGGCGGCTCCCAGTTGGTGCGGGACGCCCTGCTGGGAGACCTCGTTCACCTCGGACTACGATGGCTTTGCCACCTCCAAGTCCTATGGAACAAGTCCCTGATACTACATTGTATCTTTCGGTGGCCGCCACGCGATCCAATCTCGTGGTTGTCACTGCCAGCGTTAAGGGATTCGAAGAACCAATGGCCATCCCGATCGACTCGGGTGCGTCGTACAATTTCGCAACGAAAGCCAGTGTGGCTAGGAACAGTACACTTTATGCTAAAAGCTTTAGAAGACTCTAGAGTAATAGTAATGTGTCTGTTCGCCTAGCGACGGGCTCGATTGTATCGACGCGTAGGGTTTTTCTTCCCTTAGCCATCAAATTTGATGATTTCAATTCGGCCGAACCGTTCATAGTCCTAGACATGGATGATCGGTACGATCTGATCCTGGGCATGCCGTGGCTTACAAAGCACGAGCCTTGGATCGATTGGCGTAGCCGTACAGTTGGTGCTAGCCACAAACCCTTAGCGGATAGAGCTTTGGTGGGTCATGTCCCCTCCTCTACCCGCAACGGGTTTGTGCATGAGCATCGCGTACCGCGCAGTGAGAGACTCTTCGCCGGTTCGGCAGAGGAAGTGTTGGAAATGACTACACTGGGTGGTCGAGCAGAAGCTCCCACAACGCAAAGTTCGAGCTGAGGCAGCTCACGCTGAAGACGATGTCGCGGAAGAGGTTTCCCGCACATTACAAGATGGTCGAGCGGAAGCTCCCATAACGCAGAGCGTTCGAGCTGCGGCAGCTCACGCAGAAGAAGATGTCGCGGAGGAGGTTTCCCGCATATCACAAGGTGGTCGAGCGGAGGCTCCCACAACGCAGAGCGATCAAGATGAAATGGCTTCATTGGAAGTTGAGAAGACCACAGTTGTGGTAGTTAGCGCCATAACGGGTCTCCGCACGATGGGAGTAAAACTCACCCCGGTGCCAGCTTTGGCCGCTCTGTTGGAGCTGGAAGAACTATCCTACGCTGAGTTTCTCGAGGAGCTCAAGGACGGCGACTATGAGGACGTTATCCTTCTCCATAGTGAAGGAGAGTCAGTAGAACTGAACAGCTCGTCCGTCATGGACTCTGACGTTCTTGAAGAAGAGAGGGTCTCACGAAGACAAATACGTTATGGCGCTGCCATCCTCAAGGATCCGAAGGATCCGTATTTCGCCTTGTTGAAGGAGTTTGCAGATGTGGTGTCAGAGGACCCACCTTCGATTCTGCCACCTGATCGCGGTGTCCGCCATGAGATTGACTTGGAGCCAGGTACGAAGTACTGTACGAGGCGTCAATGGCCTCTTCCCAAGGAACAAGTTGACATCATTGATGCATTCTTTGCGGCTAAGCATGCCGCTGGCGCCGCTGGCATGGTGCGCGAATCGAAGTCGCCGCATTCGTCCACGACGTTTTGTGTTCGGAAACCCAATGGGAAGTGGCGCAGTTCATGCGTTCAACAAACTGAATGCCGCCACCATTTCGGCGTCTACACCCATTCATCCCAAGGATGTGTTGCAAAACAACATGGCAGGCTGCACTGTGTTCAGCGCTCTCGACATGGTCGACGGCTTTTATCAACTATTGATGAGAGAATCCGATATTCCTCTTACGGCCGTAAGCACTCCCAGCGGGATGTTATGGGAATGGTTGGTAATGCCCCAGGGGCTGCCCAACGCTCCGGCTACGTTTAACCGGTTGGTCACGCAGTTATTCCGTCCTCTTCGTCACTTCGTACAGACGTACTTTGACGATATCTTCGTCCACAGCAAGGCTGAAGGAGGTAAGACGGCTGTCGAAACGCACTTGGCGCACCTCCGCGAGGTTCTGTTGTGCATGCGAGAAAATCGCCTCTATGCCAACATTAATAAGTGCATCTTTGGTGCCGAAGAGATTCCCTTTTTGGGGTGTTTCCTTGGTAAGGAGGGTGTTAGGGCTGATCCTGAAAAGATCATGGCCATTTCCAACTGGCCAGTACCCACTTCCCAACGGGATCTGCGTAAATGGTTGGATTTTGCAAACTATTTGCGCAAGTACAGCGAAAATTATGCCGAATTGGCTCGTCCGTTGACAACCTTGTTGAAGAAAGAAGCGGATTGGTCATGGAATGACGAAGCTCAACAGGCCTTTGAAGCCATCAAGATCAGTCTCCAGAGCGCTCCCATCCTTGCACTTCCCGACGAAGATCGTTCTTTTAGTGTCGTTTGCGACGCTTCGGACTTTGCCATTGGCTGTGCCTTGTTGCAGAAGGATGCCGAGGGCAGAGAACGCGTCGTTTCGTTCCAATCTCGCCAGCTAAATGCCGCCGAGAAGAACTACACTGTCCACGACAAAGAGCTTCTAGCCATAAAGTATGCCTTGATCAAGTTTCGGGTTCATCTGCTAGGCAGTAAACCCTTTGTGATCTTCACAGACCATGCCTCATTAAGGACAGCGACCTCGTCGCCGCATCTGTCGCAGCGCATGGCGCGGTGGTTGTCATTCTTTGCGGAATACAACTTCAAGGTGGAGTACAAGCCAGGTAAGCAAAACATCCTGCCCGATGCACTCCCTAGGAGGCCGGACTACGAGTTGGGACACGCTGTGTTCCTAAAGTCTCCGTTCCATGAGCTCATTCGTGCAGCCTACGTCGAGGACGATGATCTTAGAGACCTGGTTAGTGTCCTAGGAACCGATTCGGTCTTCAAGTCGCAACTCATTGCTCGCCAACAGGCCAAGCTGCATAGGTTCTCCCTTGCATAGGGTCTAATTTACTACCAAGTAGCTCTCAGATATGAGCCTCGTCTTGTTGTCCCCAACGATGATGATATTCGTCATCGCATCCTCTTTGAGGCGCATGACACTGTCAACAGCGGCCATTTAGGTCGAGCGAAGACGTACACGTCTATGGCCCGGGATTTTTGGTGGCCACACATGTATAAGTGGGTTCGCTCTTACGTCAAGACGTGCGAAACGTGTCAGTGGGTTAAACCCTCTCCTTCATCGGCTGTGCCGCTTATGAGTCTGCCTGTTCCCGTGGACTGCTGACGCTCAGTGAGCATGGATTTCATTTTTGATTTACCATCCGATGGACGGGGCCACACTGGCGTGTTGGTTTTCGTCTGTCGCCTAAAAAAAGCAAAATGGTTAGACTCGTGGCTGTTAAGCGCAGTGTTACTGCTCCTCAAGTCGCCCAGATCTTCATTGACCATGTCTTTCGCCATCACGGCCTCCCAGAGGCGTTTGTCAGTGATCGCGACCCTCGCTTTGTGTCTCACTTCTGGCAACATCTCTTCCGGCTTCTCGGTACGTTGGATATGTCCATATGTCTACAGCAGATCATCCACAGACCGATGGTCATACTGAGCGCGTCAACCGCGTCCCCGAGGACATCTTGCGCAGCGTCTGCGTTGAAGATACCACCAAGTGGAGCACACAGTTAGCTCAAGTTGAGTTTGCTATGAACAATGCTGTGCATGCATCCACAGGCTTCACGCCGTTTTACGTCAATGGATTGCGCCATCCGCGCACACCTTTGGCGTTGCCTCCGGCTTCCAGGTTGGGTGTGGGAGGGATTGAGGGAGAGGACCTGAGAGGTCTTAAAGGCCTTCGCCCATCCGTTAAACGGAACCTTCTTTCCTTCATAGAGTCCGGAGAAGCCATCCGTATGCGCGTCAGATATGGCTGCGGCGCAAGACTTGCAGAAAGAAAACAGTGATCGCCACGGGCGCAAAAACATGCAAGTGTTCCAAATTGGAGATTTGGTTTTATTAAACGCTAAGAACCTGCCTAACGATTCGGTGTCTTCCGTAGACAGTACGAAGTTGCGTCCACGCTTCATTGGTCCGTTCACGGTCATTGGTGTCCATGGCAATGCCTACACTTTGGACTTGCCTTCAGCCATGGCAACCCATCCCACCTTTTACGTCGGCATGCTTAAGGCTTATCATGAGGGGGGCCTCCCTGAGGTGCCGTTGGAGGATCAGCCACTTGACGCAGTGCATTCGCACTCAAGCGGGACATCATCTCCTCGGTTGGCAGGGTCACGGCCGGCGCGGCAACAGCCCGAGCAGGCTCCTCTGGAGGGCGAGACGTCACGGGTTGCGAGGCAACTTGTCGCTCCTAGCGCTCTACACGATCGTAGAGATTCCGCAGCCAGCGAGAATGTTCGCGGTACGACCCATCCCAGCTATGATGGTACTCCCCCATTGCGCGCTGAACTTCGCTCACCGAGTGATCCAGACGTCGCTCTGCCTCAGCCAGGTCCCGGGCAGCACTTGGGCGAAGTTCGCTCACCGCTTCACTCGCCTTCCGCGCCGAGCGCTCTGTCTCCTTCGAGCGTCGTTCCTCCTCTTGCTGGCGTCCGCGCATCACGACCAGGGACGTACTCTGCTCGTCGAGCAGCTTCTGGCACGTCGCCACGGCATCCGAAAATTCGGGCTCCGCCCTCGCAGGCCGGGACTGGCGCGTTGTCCGGTCGTAGACCTCTCCGGCCTCCTCCACATCTAAGCGGTAATGATGGCGAGCTGCACTTCCACGTGGAGACGTTGGTAAACCACCGTAGGCGCGGGGGCGTCGACCAGCTTCTGGTGAAGTGGCGCGGCTACCCGGCGTCCGAGAATACGTGGGAGCCAGAAAGCCTCCTCGTGTACGACTGTGCTGATCTTGTGGTCGCTTATAGACTCTCCCCCGGAGCCGGTCGGCGTTAACTGGTCCAAGAACACTCAGAGGTTCTATGGGCTGGGAC
>JAIKVB010001518.1:0-12418 GCA_024679045.1 Phytophthora brassicae
ATCAACGTACCCCCAAGACGAGGTCAGACGACTCTAGTCCAGCTTTACTGTGCAAATACATGCTTTTATATGGAATAGTAAAACGATTTAAAAGATCAGAACGGACCGCAGATCTCGCTGCACTTCGGCTGTAAGTTGGTGAAAGATCGAATGTTAGACGGAGAGGTTACAGTCGGGAAATGGAGGTTAATTCACGTACCAATAGTCTCATAGCGGTCCGGGATGGGACGGAAGTTGGAGCGCTTGGGTGGAGTTGCTGCTGGGGGTGCCGTCATGGCAGTCGCCTCTTTGCTTTCAGAACATCCCATTTCTCACTTCCTTTGCTGGTGAGAATGGTTATGGAGGTCATGGGTACCGTTTTAGAATGGGTTCAGTTTAAGAATGGGTTCAGTTTAAGAATGGGTTCAGTTTAAGAATGGGTTTAGTTTGAGAATGGGCTCAGTTTGAAATTGGGTACTCACGTGCATGATAGTGGTAAATTAGTGAACTACCGGTAACGTAGTGCCGTTTGACTTCAATGTATTCACACTAAATGAATAATGGAGCTGTGAAGAATATAGGCCTCCCTATGTCATTTACAAAAACAAATTCAAAATTTTACGTGCGTTTTTTTTCAATTAATTACGGCAAAAATTAAAACAATAACCGTTGATAACAAACAATAACTGACGACGGTGCTGATGATAAATTAATAATTGCTTATAATATAATAATTTCTAGAATGCATTTCAAGTCATGTAAAGGGACGATGTTAAATCCACCGGAAGGATCGCACTTTCCACGGCAGTCACATAGACGTAGTTGGCGTGTGTAATGCTGCTACACACGCCTCCAAATAAATGACGAAGATACGTCTTCCACAATGTAGTTTACACGGTGAACCTTTACCAAATTTTTGAATTTCACATCTGATGTGCATCACACACGTTTACGTTTGTACATTACATTCAAATTGAAATATTCAAAGTCTAATGTACAAAGTCAATATAAGGGAAATACCATCTACGAAATCTACGAAGTTAATGCAAATAAATGTTTAGATTTAAAGTAACCGTTATTCGACGTAGCTAGTAGTTGTATTACACTACGTGTCCTTCTGCATCCTCGGTAGTGTGCGCTAGATAGCGGAGTCGGTAGTACTGTTCGCTTGCGTAACAATCTTCAGCCCATGTATGACCTGTAATCATAGACTCCAGGAAAAAGAGTGTCCAAACCCCACACGAGTGTCCGTCCACCTGCTTGATTCTGTCGAAAATCGTGAAAGTAACTTGGTCCGGTGTTTCCAGCTGCGAAACAACCACAGCTCGTACTCCTTCCTCCAGCATCTTGTAGTTAGTTTTACTTTGCTGAGGGTCAAATAAAGTACACGTGAATGGTCGTGTAGTCTTATCCACGTAAAACGCCACCCAGTGATACCCTCCTGGGTTAATAACTCCACAAATTCGTTGGACATGATCTTGAAAGGCCCCGTGTGACTTTGCACACTTAATTCTCGTTTCTTTATCCATAAACGGAAACCAATCTGGGCAAATCAATGCCACCTGCTTCGTAATATATGTCTTCGCCAGATAATTGAGACCGGCAAGTATACACCACGAATTTAACCATTCTTTGCCTCTAAACTTGAGTAGGCTTGCACCAACAATATCTTCCCCGCCCATTCTAAACCTGTTTAATACCATGTTAGATACCTTATCTTTGTAATATGGCTGTGCATCAATAACAATACAAAAACTGTTAGATTCTATACCGGACAGAACCGGATAACACAGGGCGAAATATGAAGTGACACCGGACATACCTGAGTTGCTCTGATGAGATCGTCGAATGGAGGATGCTGCGCTGGTGTAGGGCCACTGATAGTACCAATCCACTTTATCGTATTCTCCACTTCTAGCATGTAGCCTCTCGCATCGTGAATGTTAACCATGATCTCCAGCTGCTCTAAAGTGTAATATCCAAGCTTATCCCATCGAGATAGATACATGTTGCATGTAGACTCGTCTCCATTGATGCGCATCTCCATTTCGCTGAGGGCGGCCGCGCAATCCTTTCGCGGAGGCATCCGGTTCGGTCTTGGCATGGGCTGGCCAACATTCATTCTCTGGATAGTGTGTGGCCCGCACGGTACCTGTTCTTCTAAATCCACCATTGAAACCTGTAAAGCATTAAGGTATCGTTAGTAAACCATATAATACAACACTGCTCACGAGTATACCATTTTCGCCGCTAACGAGTGCGAGTATCGATGCTCCAACAGCACCCCAACTTCTTCTAGCTCTGGCACCTTCTTTTTTCCCGAACTGCATAACAGCTTGGCCTGACGCTTCACTCTGTTCAAGGTCTGTATTTTCTGTGCTTTTCCTGTATTTTCCTGTTTTTCGACGAGCAGCTTGAGATTTTTTAGGTGCAATAGAAAACTTGATGCCTGCGCAATTGTCTTTTCCACTAGAATCTTCCGACTTGGCAAAACTCACTTGCACTTTAGAAGTGCTTGTAGCGGTTTCCGAACTTTTCACGTTGTCGACTTGGGCGTTCTTGTTTCTAGATAATCTTGACATATCGAAAATTCCAGTGCGACACGTATTTTCAAAATATCGTAAATTATCCATTGATGCAGCAAAATCTGTAGCGTTCATTTCAGACATAAGCCCTTCAATCTGGGAACAAACAGCACGTACTTCGACGTATTTTTCGTCGCGAGTCTTATGTCTTTTGGATGATCTCTTCACATAGTTAGTCAAAAGCGATCCTTCAATTTCCACTTCTCCACAAGATATGTCGTTTTCACGAGCATGCAAACACCATCGTGTAGTATAAAATCTTGCAGGCGGAAGAGATGATTCGAATTGGCGGCTGTGTCGGTAAAAGATCACGTGTCTGCATGGAAGAAGCATAGTTTTCATGAAAGGACAGTTGCATTGAAATTCCTACAAACAAAACACATACATGTTAGCTTGTAAAAGACCGGATCAAAAAAATGAAACCGGACAAATAACTACCGGACGTACCTTGACATTAATAGCGTGAGTTTTGGTATCATCTGCATGCGCGGACGTCATGTAGCATATTTGGCCCGACTCCGTCAGAATGTAGCTTGCGTGATCCGAAATGGCGTACTTATATTGGTCGCGCACTAAATTGTAGGCGTAATTCGAAAGAAATCCAGCCAAACCACGCAATTCGGGGTCCGCCGCGTCTTCTACAATAGTGGTTTGTCGAGTGCCTAGGCTCCTTAATTCTGTCATATACTTCTCCTCGGCCCACTCTTGTAACAAAATGAGAGAACTGATCACCTCGTCAATTGTATCTCCACGCTCCAGAAATTGTTTGAGTTTGCCCCATGCACTCTCAATGCGATTATTTGTGTGATTATTGAGATGGGGCATATTATCACGAAAATAATTGACCCATTCCTGCTTGCAGTTTTCCCAATTAGCGTCAAAATACTGCAGAAATGGGTCTTCATCTTCAAGAGTTCTGCGTAAATGCATCCTGTATGCATTGTAACTCTCAGCATTCTCCGCCTTCATCATAATTTGCAGAATCGAAATAACTTCCTTTTTCACCTCAGAATCTCCTAAACAACGACTTAAAACCTAGCACGAACCAAACAATCATTAGAAATCCTATGTGTTAATTAGACATAGTTTAGTAAAGTGTACCTGTCTCCGCAGGTAATCAATGACGTGGAACTGGCATAACAACTGCTGTGCATCTGGAAAGGCTTCGGCCAAAACATTCTTTTCGTTGAAATCTTTATCGGTGACGACGACCTTCACGTTTCTCCATCCCGGATTGTTCATCTTAAATTGTTCCAATACGTACTTTAAATTTTCTTTGGTCTCCTTTTCAATTAAAGCGTGATGCACGTATTGCCCCTGAAAACAGTACAAGTTAGTCCGGTTTTTCTTATCAGGTAATGAAGCTGTATCCGGTATCACTACAGTATATAGTACAGTACCTTGCCGAAAACGTCGTCTACTACTATACTAAATAGCTTGTAGTGGTTCTTGTTAGTTCCGTGGGTCGTATCCACGAGAATTACCTCCGGAAAGGACTTGAATAAACGCTTCTGTCCGGCGGTCTGGAAACATACCGCGTTTACCAACCCAGAATCCTCGTCGATTGAAAGAGCAGCCGAGTTCCCATCCATTTCCGAAAACTCGCGAAGAATCTGAAGCGTCCTCTCTTCATCGCTTTGGTCGGCGCGCTGCTCTTTCTTAATCTGGGCAATTACGTTGTGAATATCACGTAGACAGGTTTTTTTGTCTAGAATAACCAATTTTAAGTCAGAACGGTAAGTTCAATATTGAAAAAACAAAAAAAGGAATGAACAAACCTGTGACATCACGCAGATGTTGTAAAATGCCCTTCACTGAAGATCCCGCTTTGCGCATACTAGCGACTCTCGCCAGTAACTTTGGGTCCGTAATACGCCTGTTCTCGCTATAGAACCTGTAAATATCAGCATTCCGTACGTGGTTGTGGCGCCCAGTCCACGATGCCAACACCTTCGTATGCCCATTTATGTCCTTATGCGCAAGAGCTTTAACCTTGGCCGAACACCCCAAAAAGCGTATAATCTTCCGCTGACGTGTTCCTGCGCCCTTGACGGGATGTTCGATGCCGTGTGTACACCGAAGAGTTACTGAATAGAACTTGCAATCCTCTGGGAGCATTCGCTCGTCGTCCGGATGCACTCCTCGTCTAGATAGCGTAAGATTTCTTTGCTTTGCGCTGTAACTGGTACGACGCGGTAGCAGCTGCCACGTCATTTCAGCGTGGAGCTTAATCGCCGCGAAAAAATCATTCCACGTATCAAACTCTTTAGGAAAACCGGACATGAATTGTCCTTCCTCTTCAGTGAAACATCCACGTGAAGCTTCCAAAGCAGCAATGGCAGACTCCTCCGTTAATAGTGGACACTCCACAATTGTAGACGAAGGTACCAAACCGGACAGGTGCGGTTTGGTACCGGATAATCCAGGCACAGCGGTAAAATCCATGGCGTCCGTGACGGTGCTATGCGGAGGCTCGGGCTTTTCTTCTTTGTCTGCGTCGATGTCTTCGCCACTGCCATCTACTCCGGAATCCGCCACGCTCACCTCCCCGCTTGAGTGCGTCTGCGCTAACCACTCTTGGGATACGTCCAGATCCGTGTTCAGCACCATCTTCATCTCTTCTTCAATGCGGACCTTGGCAACAGTGCTGGCCGTTCTCTTTGTTCCCCTGGGGACGATGGGATTACCCGAATCCCAGGCTTTCGAGTTACTGGAGGGGGTGCGGGCCACCCACTCGTCAACGCCACTTTTACTCTTAAGATTCTGTACGACATAAACATAACACATAGAATAACGTTATAGCAAACCGGACCAAGGTGAATTTAATAACACACGCCTCTACCATGAGCTGACGCGGGTCTCGGCGGCTACCTCGCTAAGTCTCTCCTTCGTACAAGTCCGTTAACGCCCCACGCGCGCGCACTCACACAGCAAACTGACCGGATACGGTTTCCAAAAATGTGTGGCGAATAAGGGGCCTATGTGTACCACACAGTTATTTTTTAAAAAATCATTAATTTAATTAACGGTAAAATAAAACTTAGATGGCCCTTATATGTACAGATTACTAATGGTTGAACTTCAACCTATATTTTTAAAAAACCGGATGTCGTTCAATTGTCGTACCGGGTTTACACCTATCATACCGGATTTCCTGTGGATTTAGAAGTTTTCCTCACAGGGTGAAATATCGACTTCTTCTCATTTTCCGAGTTTATCGTACAGTACGCATTTCCATCGAACTGCAAGACTACAACACCATGCATATCAAATATAGCAGGATATCATGTAAGGGAGGGATCAGTTAGGACAGGATGATCTGTATGAGCAAACAGCCAAACAAGGGGATGGGAGCGATATCTACACCGTAAATAGTCATGACGACTAATAAATTGCGTGAACGGTGTATAGCGAACCTCAAATTTCAAAGAAACGTACTAACGTTACTGTAAGTTACATGCATCACAAAGGTTATAAAGACGTTTTATTAGAGGCAAAATTGCTGGTCAAACACCCATGGATTCAAAGAGTCGTGACCCTCCACGTTCAATCCAGACGTACATGTTAAATCCAAACGCGCCGAGCTGTGGTGGCAGATGCCGCCTTTGGCAACTTAAGTAAACTCTAAGAGGTGACACTCCTTCTTCAGCTCAGTTTTACACTTCTCTTTCGACTCCGGACTCCCGATGCCTTTTCGACTGGTATTGCAGTGTCTTAAAACTCTTTGATCCACAACCGCTTACCCTCTTTTTTACAAACTGTCGTGATGTGATAGAAAATGTATGTTTAAAAATATTTGAGCTTCCTTTTCCAGCAACAATTGTTTCATTAAACGAATCTGATGGCGAACTTTTGGCCAACACACAAAAAACTCACATGATCCCATAGATCCAGGCATCCATTAGTCATAATAAAGAAGCAAACACGATCTTCAAACCTACTGACGCACGTAGCCTTCCAACGTCGATCGAGCACGGAACGACCACTTTCCTGGCTCGTAGGCCTGGGCATGAGACGCCATCTGTGCAATGCTGCAGGGTGTACAGAGCAACACACTGGCAATATCCAGCGCAGCGTTTCCTGGAATGTCGAAAAGCACGCGTATCTTGGCTCGCAGTCGACAGAGTAGGAATGCTGCAGCCACCGCCGATACAAAACAGAGGAAGTTGACAACCGCACTGTCCACAATAATGGCCAGCAGCACCAGCAGATACAGCGAAACGTAGACTTGAAGCACAAGCGAGAAACGCACGAGACCAAGACGAGAGGTCACCTGAGCCACGGACAATCCCGGGCAAAGGAATGCCACGAAACCATTGGGAACGCAGTGGCTGAAGCAGCCGAAGAGACCGACGGACCAGCGATTGATAGTGAGGCCGTTGCGGTCGACGTCGTCAGTGGAGACGTCCAACTTGTTGCTGTATGCCGAGATAAACTCGTCCTTGGACGAAGACTCCAGCATGCTGTTGAGAAAATGAATACGACAAAGAATTCTCTATTCTATTCTTTTTAAGGGGTTATTTTCTTCTAGATTTAGTCTAATTTTAAGGGCGGACTCTTGCTGCTGAATTTCTTGTTCACTTAGCACTCCCTCTGCCTAGTGAAGTAGAAATCACAGTAGTAATAGTACTCGAAGGTGACCGACCCCCAGAACAGCCACGAAACTCACCGACTAAACTCCTGAAGGGTGATGAGAATGAAAATCAATGACAATCACGTGCTTTCGCTAGAAGCAGGACAACTACATGTAGATACTCTGGTGTTGACATGTCATATCTGTAGGAGATGATAGTAGGATCTCCTATAACGTCGGATTTCTACGTCATAGGATGACGCTCGCTTGCCCCTACCGGACCACCACCAACAAATATCGCAAGCAGAAAACAAAATTACATGCTCCAATAAATAACGCGTTGCATTGACGTCCCCTTCCTTCCTCCTCTGATCGTACTAATACCTCCAGTGCAAGGACCCATCGTGGTCGACAACAGCAGCGCGCGGGTCTGCGTGAGGTATAGCCGCTTGATGTATCCGTCCCCCATCGCGTAGATTTCTATTGACTGACTGGCTAAATGTGCACAAGTCTATTCCTCCTCTTCGTTGTCTTCTGAGATGGCGTTAAGTCCTGTGGCCGACGCGCTGGACGGGGAACTGGCGATCTCGGCAGCAACTCCAGTAAACGAGTTACGTCGCATGTACGAAATCTCCTGCAAAAGTGAAGAGATCCATTAGTACAGGATAATGATAGATTCATACAGTGGCTGGGCAAGTACCTCGAGGATAAGCTGAGCCATCTCGTCGTCAGCATCGAGCGAAACGAAGGAGCTGAGCTGCATGTGGGCGTTGTAGCTGGATGTGATGCTGCTGAGGTTCTCCATGGTTGTCTGTAGGGTTAAAGGTTGACCGACGTAGGCAAACGCAAGCTAATTGGGAAATGGATCAGCTCGGGAATAGAGGGGAAAAACTGCCTTCCAAATGAGGGAAAACATGTCCATTCGTTGCCCACGTACAGTGTCAAGGGTTAAAAAGTGAGTGTAGAAAACTAAGTACGAAAAGCAGAGACATGACACTACGTCGTCCCGCCTATAATGGGGTGCGATCTATCTTTGAACCAATAGGAGCCACTCTTTCCACATATTTCTACCAATACGCATGGAGAACGAGCCACCGCGTCAGGAAAATAAGGCGATACGTCATTTCAGGTGACGCGTCACAAGGGTCGTGACGAAGTTGAAGTTGTGTCCAGGATACTGAATCCCATCTAGCTCGACAGCCACTCATTGGTCCCGAAAGGATCCATTACCGGTACAGTATATATTAATACATGTACAGCATTCGTCCTCATTGAGGACCTCAAGGCTTACCGCAACCTGTAGCAACTCACCGTGCACTTCTGTGGCAGAGCAACTTGCAGTGAGTCCAAATCGGACCTTGCGATGTGACGCTTGAAGTGCGCAAACTTTGCGCAAAGTTCAGAACCGTTTGAATGGTCCAATTTGGGTAATTTCACTGGACACATGCCACATATTGACCTCGAATTTTAATATAAATGGGCAACCAATGGCAACCCAATTACCGCCGGCACGCCGGCTACGTGTACTTCGTTCGCAGACCATCATCTACGTACTGTACTTCACATTGCTACTTTGCTGCGAATTCGCTCAAGCTTTGAGTTGGGCACGTCCGTCTAGTACACAAAGTTGAGCACCATCCGGATTTTTGGACTCCAATTTTTTGGTCCAGGCGCAATCATTAGAGAAGTTTGCGCGGAATAAGGTATCTGTACATCTGTATGGCATGATGCCAGCGCATCGACATTCATGCGACGTGTGCCAAAACAGGACATGTATCAAGTTGATACACTGCATACCGGTACATTATTAATGTAACACCGGTACATGTATTAATAGGTGTTGATGGCACAGTACGTTTGGGAACCGGCTGGTCAATGGCCACACCAATTGTAAAGGACAGCGATATGTATGTTATGTACTTTCGTTACAGCAGCCACCTCTCTTAGACTTTCCACCTAAAAGAAGTCTGTAAACCTTACACGTAGTTCTCTGCTCGCCAGCTCACATGATGCTGGCCACCTCCGTCGTCTCCTCGACGCCCACCAAGTTCTCCACCTTGTCCTTGATTTCTTCCTCCTTGGTCATAATCGGGTACGAAGCGTCCGTAGCGATGCCGCACTGGTTGTCCTTGTTGCGGCTCATCATGATGTAGCCCTTCATGCCCCACGAGCCGCCCCACGAGTTCTTCACAAGCCAATAGTCCTTCTTCTTGTAGACGCCATAACCGGCTGCAGCCACGCCGTGGTCCAGAGCGTCAGGGGCGTTACCACATAGTGGCCAACTGTACACACCATGGCGGTACAGTTGGAACGTGAAACTGCTCGCATCGATCGCGACCGCCTGTACGCCCTTCGTAGCAATAGCAGCTTGCAACGCGCCTTCATCTCCTGACGTCACATTGGCGTACGACGTGAAGTGTCCGATGGCCTTGTCGTCCTTGGCGTTGCATACACCCTTGGAATCAGCAGTGTACTCGTAGTCCGCCTCACGGTCAATCTTGCCGCCATGACGTTTGATGATCTCCTCGTAGCCCTCACTCATCTCTCCGCCATGATTACAGTTGTCAATACCGTCCAACGTGCAGTCCACAAGCTCCTGCTCGGAGAACGACTCGAGGGTGCCCGTGCTCAGAGCGTAAGCACACTCCATGGCCGCCACCGCCGAGAAGGCCCAGCATGAGCCACACTGGCCCTGATTCTTCACAGGGTTTACGGCGTCGTGTTCGCGCCAGTCCCAAGCGCTAGGAAGGTCCTCCACGTTCTCTGGCTTGACGAACGTCTCCGCAGCCTCCAGACCCTTAGATTTACCCGCTCGGTAGCTCAGCAGCTGCTTGTACTCGGAGTCCGTGAGATCTGCGAGCTCGTTGAGTCCCAGCGTGAAGCTGAACTCTCCACGCTCGTAGGCTTCGTTGTGCGTGTCAATACGCTCCAAATTGGTCGCAAACGCGCGGAATCTGTGCTGCACCACGTCTTGATCGTTGCCAAAGTTGCGGTAGTCTTTCTCCCAGTCTAGCGCGTAGTCCACGAATGCCTCCCACGTCTGCTGCTCGGAGGAGTGCAGCGTCGACGGCAACTCGCTGGTTAGCGCGTTGGAACGCGAGAAAACCGCCGTAGCGGCGAGGAAGAAGGCGCCAAACACCTTCATGGGATACTTTAAGTCTGATTCTTCCGTGCTCTCGGATGATATTATAGACAAGATCGGACCCCCCTTGAAGTTTGTAAGAAGGGTGGGTAGCGTGACCTGCTAAATAGAAGACGAGTGCTGTAATTGGAAGAAAATATATTGAAATCTGCAAATTCTTTTTTGAGTATTTTTTCTGGTAGATTTCGTATTTGAGTCCTTTTTGTATTTGAGTACTCCTCCTCAAGTACAATAAAAAAATATATCACTTGTACAATAAAATACAATTATTGAACAAGTGATATATTTATTTATTTTCAGCCTTCGTGGACAGCTTCGATACCAACGTGAAAGTGACCCTAACGCATACAGAAATCGAAGCTACTCGAATTTTTTTTCATTCACGACATGGCAAACAACAAAAACTTTACAGCTCGATTTTCAGAACTAATTTATATTGGACAAATAAGAGCTCGCGGATGTCTTCTGATTGTATATCCGCGAGCTGTCGTCACCGATACCATTCCCACCAGCGTACACAACGCTGGAGAACTGGTATTCGAGCAACGCAGAGATATGACCCAGCTCAAACAACGCAAAGTACACGGCGACGACGAGCGAATATGGGGAATTCCACGCCGCTTGTTACCGGTATCTATGCAGCGACACTACCGGTACGCGACACAAAATGAACCGACAACAAAAAGAGCACCAAACTGAGGCAAGTGGAAATCTGGCACTAGAGTGTTGTCCTGTGATTTTACCGTTGGGGGGGAGGTCGCCGTCGAAACTTACAAGAGCTCGATCTCCCACGTACTATTACTAACTCTCCCGTTGCTGTCAGTGTTTTTCGATGTGCTCTTCAGCGACGTCTATCGTATTGCGTAAGGCATCCTCAGTACATGTCGCTTCGCCATCTAACCCTAAAGTTTTGAAGTACTTGTTGTCACTTACCGGTACTAGTAATAGCAAAGTCATTCTGTTGGCAAAGAAACACCAAAATGGAAGTTTCCTGAAGCTACGATTTTCATCCTTTCATCATATAATGATTGATGCTACGCGTTGCCACGTCCATACCCAGTAAATGTACTATCATGATTCTCAGCCAGATTGATCTGGCAGCTAATGACGCTTATCCGAATGTGTAGCCAGGCAAGGTCGCCCTTGGCGCGATGGCACAGTTATTGATCTCGAAGGACTCGGCGTGTGCAGCCATTTGAGCCACGGCGCAGCAGCTGCAGCAGACGGAGCTGATCAGGTCTTCTGTCAACGTGCCGGGGATTGAGAACAAGTAGCGCATGCGGAACCGGATACGAATCGTGAAGAGCAACAACAGCACAGCCACGATAACCGTAAGGGTGCTCACGACGTTAATGTGGGTGACTGCAGCAATCAGCACCAGTCCGTAGACCGAAAGGTACGCTAAGAGTACCATGAAGTAGTTGGCGAGTCCCAGTCGTGCGCAGATCTGCGCCATCGAGACACCCGGACAGACAAACGACATGAAGGCTGCAAACAGAAACATCTTTAGGAAAATCCAATATAGTTCGACATAAAGAGGACCCTACTACGAACCATTAGGAATGCAAGTCGTGTAGCAGCTGAAGAGTCCGATCTTCCACTTTCCCACTACCAAACCATTGTGGTCGACCCCTTCAACTGCAGGCGTCGGTGCCATGGGAACATTTGCATCGTCGGCCTTGCTTGCCATCATTGTCGACGGCACTTACCAAGCCCACGTACTTTAACCAAATGTGCGATCCGGATTTCCATATCTTGAATTGCGACTCTTCGGCGGCGACCTGTGGTGCGGCAATTCACTATGTATCGCGCGGGGAAAATTTCTTTTTTTAGAGAGTGGTTGTTGTTCCCGACTCGAAATGAGCGGGTGAAACGAACATAAAAGGGCCAACGGAGGTGAGCGGTTGCGAGCACTACAACATTTACAACCAATCACGATTTCTTTTAGGCTACTTATACATCACTTCATAGCGGGACTTAAGTTTACCTGGTAAAAAGCTACATCATGAAAATTTGATAAAGACATCAAATAGAAAATGTATTTGTTTGCTACATCTTCTGTTGTTCGTACACTTTTGTTTCAAGGGCTACATCTTCACCTTCTAGTTCACATTGCTACGTTGCTGCCAATTCTCACTT
>JAIKVB010001519.1:0-12410 GCA_024679045.1 Phytophthora brassicae
ACCACGCGTATTTAACTTTCAATTACGGAATCATGAGGTCTCAATTGCTGCGTCGTGCGCTGCGTGTAGCGTCCAGTTCAGCGCCTCGCTTCGTGTCTTCCTCTCGTCTCCAAGTGTCACAACCCTTAACGACCAATCTGCGTCCAATTCAGAGCATTCGCTTCTACTCCCAGTCGCCTAAAGACAACGATGAAGCTCAAGATGTCAAGACTGAAAATACTGCGGACAAGGAATACTTGGGCGTTGTATACGACGAAACGAAGGTGAAGAAATACAGCGCAGAGCTTGAGATCGAGGGTGTTGTGATCAGTGGTGGGGATTATTGGACGGCTGTAGATGCTGCCAAAGGCTACGACGAGCTTGTGACGCTTTATTGCGACCTGGAGACGCCTCGTAATTTCCCTGAAGGAGACGCAATCACTCAGAAATCGGGAGAAGCCGTGGAGTGGCAAGCTCCAGAGGTGGGAAACCGCCACGCAGACGTCATTTCGCCCATTCCGCAGACTTATTTGACTCTGGAAGAGGTTAAAGAAGCTCTGGAGAACGAGAAAGCTATTGATGTGTACACGGTGGACCTGGAAGGTAAGAGCAGTCTGGCGAACTATATGGTGTTCGCTACTGGCAGATCTCAGGCTCATATGCGACGTATGGCCGACTTGTTGATTAAATCAATGAAAGTCCGAGAGATTGTAGACGACTTCGACTACTCAGTGGAAGGTCGTGACTGTGACGACTGGATGATCGCAGATTGCAACACTATTGTGGTGCATTTGATGCGCGCAGACACGCGTCGGATCTTGGCGCTGGAAGATCATTGGGAGAAAATGGTAGACGACAAGCACAGCGTCTATGGTGAGATGAGCGAGGACGAGTACATGGACAAGTTTGGCACGAGCGAACTCATGGAATATCTCGAGGATGAGGATCATCCGCATGGAGAGGGAGAGGATGGAGAAGGCTCAGGTGTCGAGTGGAAGTAACACATTAGCTTACTCTAGGCACGATAAATTTGGACTTTTGAGTCACATAAGCTGGTTTATTTTGCCTTTTGCTTAAAAAATCCTGAAAAAAGTAGAAAATTGAAGAGAAAACATCTTATTGCTAGATTCTGATAAATACTCCTACAAAAAAGTACCCCGACTGGTACGATATGTACACGTACTCACCGCTTCAAGCGTAAACTATTGTACCGGTAGCTACCACAGTCGTTGATCACTTGGTTATCAGAGTTGCCCGTTGGGGATCGAGTCGAAAGTTGGGTCAGGAACAAGGTGAAGTCCACTTAATAACGAGCTCATAATAGCTTGGCAGGCGAATCGTACGCAGAAAAGCATTGGACGAAAGTACCGATACAAAGTCAAGAAGCAAGTGATATACCGTCAAAGTGCTCGAAAGGGAGTAATGAGTCCCTATCAACCACTTGACAGTGCATCACCTACAACTTACGTGAATCATGTCAGAGTCTACCGTGTCACGGGGGTAATGAGCCCCGATCGACTGAGTCTCCAGATATGGATTCAAGTAAGGTCTCAACTTTGCCTCAACACTTCCGTCCTCAACCTTCTGCGATGATTAACCTTTCAAAGCGCTTGATAGAGAGAAATGAGTCTCCTGATGCCGCCTTCCCAAAGTCAAGACAAAAGAGAGTAATGAGCCTCTCTGTCTTGCATTGTACTGCTGCTTGATCTTCAAGTAGATAACTCAAAAGACTGAACAGAGTGTCGACAACTGCGTGCGGGAGAAATGAGTCCACGCACGCAAATTGTCGGGCAGAAGTGACCATGAAAAGAGGCAGAAATGAGTGCCTTCTTAACATCTCGGTACTTCCCACCAACACACCCTTAAGCTGTCGTTGATCTCGATCACCACCGCTCCATACAAGAATCAAGCTTGCGCCGATAGAAGTGACCATGAAAAGAGGCAGAAATGAGTGCCTTCTTCACATTTCGGTACTTCCCACCAAAACACCCTTAAGCTGTCGTTGATCTCGATCACCACCGCTCCATACAAGAATCAAGCTTGCGCCGAAGACCATTAAGTTCGCGCTCTAGTCTTCCAGTGACATTCGTACCTGTGGTACGACTTGCTTCTGTTCTGGGACTCACATCAATGTGATCGCTATCACTGCTACTCCGACTACTAACCCGACGTCCAGTCACATGTCGGAGGCTGCGGCGGCTGCGAAGACTCCCATTACTGTCAAAGCTGTTCCCATCAGACGTCGTCGGCGTTGTAGTTGCTACTGAAGGCGCTCGTTTGTACGGAGCTGCTCGTGCTGATCGCGGGGAGATTTCTGGTGACGAAGTCGTAGGAGAAGTACCTGCTCGTGAACTTCCCAGTCTTTTACTCTTGTACAACCGACTCGAGGTCGTCGCCTTCACCGCACTCTTAATCTCCTCAGGAAGCGTCAACTCCCTCTGCTGGACACGGCGCTGCAGTGTTTGGTCTACTGGTTTATCCATTGGTTTACTAACTTCCATCCTTACAGACGTCATTCCTGTGCTTGTAGGGGTTAGCGTACTCCTGGTAGCCCCTGTACTTGGACTCTCATAGCTGCTATCACTCTGTCTCTGCTCCTGGAGCCTCACAAGCGCCTCTGTCAAGTACTTATTCTGAGCTCTTTTCCCATGCAGTTTCTTCTTGTAGTGGGCCAGTTGCGCCTCTACTTGCTGTACATTCTGATACTTCTCATTCACCACAACCAGTAGTCGCTGTTCGAAGCTGTTGCTAGTCGCTACTGCCGTCTCCACCCTGTTTTGCAACGCCTTCATCTCCCTACGCAGTGTACGGCTTACTTCGCGGTGCTGCATGGCTTCCGCCTTGGCTTCTGCCAGTTGCTTCGTCAGTCGGTCTCTGTCTTCTTTACTGGCTTTGTCGTATCTCGTCCAATAGTCTTTTTCCTGTTGTAGCATACTCTTAAGCGTCTGCTCCCTGTCGCTCGTTTGTTGCTTGCTCTCTCGTAGCTCCTTAGTCAGCAGTTCGTTGTGGTGCGAGAGAGCGGCCACCTGCTTCTCCAGAGCGTCCACAGCTCGCGAGTATTCGCTCTGCATTTGCGCCAGAACGTGGCGGTAGTACGCGTCGTCCGCCATAACCAGTCAAAGTCGAGAATGTCGGGTCCCAAGTATTTGGTTTTTGAACTGAGGGGAAGTTATTAGGCGGGAAAAAGTGCGCGGAAATGAGACTTACCGTACTCCCCTGTTAAAGGGTCCACTGCGGTTAGGTATTTTAGCTATGCACGTACTTAAACATTATAATACGGTTCTCTCGCAATTTTAATGTGTGACACACAGAATCGAGGTGAACGGCCGTGCGCCGATGGCGTGGGAAGCTGATCTTGTGCATAAAGCTTCAAAAATGTACGATCTCGGCCTTGTATATAAGTTTGGGATGCGACGAGCGGATATTGACTGACTTTATGGTGTTGTATTTTTGCCTGTTGTTTTAGTGACCAATCGTTTTACCCTGTCAAATCTGCTGCAAGATACCGGTATTCTAAGTGAATGACATTGTGATCGTAACATCTGAAATTCTGTAGCCGCTTATTGGCGGAAACACAGTGATGCTTTTGACAAAGCGAAGCTTTTAACAGTGAATTACGGTAATTGTAAAACCTGGGACAATGAATTAATTTATCAAACCTGTGACAACTTTTAATTTTAGTTTTGACGAAAGATATCAATGATGAAGAGAATGAAGCTGTACGCGCTACTGGCAGCGCTAAGGGTGCTTGCGAGCGTGTTTCTGCTCGGGATGGTGCACCCAGACGAGTTCTTTCAGAGTCAGGAGGTTATGGCGACGCATTTCTTGCCGGAAGAGAGCGTCATTAAAAGGGAATTGTTCGTTCCCTGGGAGTTCCAGCTGCCGACGCCCAACCGCTCCATTTTATTCCCGTACGCAAAACATACATAGTTTTAGTATTTTTTTCTTATTTTAACTAACCTAATTTTATTATTTAATGCTATTTTTATCTAGAGCGCTGGCGGCAGGGATACCCTACAAGATATTAGAGATTTTGGGCATCCAGCTGACGGGCTGGCTTATGCTTGTGACGCCAAGACTGTCACTGTGTCTACTGTCATTTATTATCGACTTTGTATTATATTCTATTGTGGGGAAGCAAAATCGCAACCAGAAAGAGAAGATTAAAAAGGAGAAACAGGAGAAAACGCTGCTGTTGTTTGCTAGTTCATGGCCAACACTGGTGTTTCTATGCCGCCCATTCTCCAACACGTTCGAGACTTTGATACTGGCCCTCTGCTTTGCAGTGTTGTTTCTCGTTAATCCGGTAAGTATTCCCAAGCCATTGCCAACGCGTTTCGTCACGTATTTGTATTTTACTTTTATTTTACAAATGCCAAGCTCACCTTGTGTTATTTCTCCAGTATCGACGTGTTTTATGCGGAATTGTCCACCTCCAAACGCTTCTTCTCGGGAGTTTACTGGCATTCGGTTTTTTTACCCGGTTCACGTTCCCAGTCTTCTTCTTTCCTCTTGGGGTGGAGCTTGTTCGTCAGCAGGATACATTGCTGGTGTACGCGGCACGAAAGAAACTGGGTTCCAGTGAACTATCGGTTCTTACCCGTTTGGCTCGAGGTTTTGTGGTTGCAGTACAAGGACTTATGGCTTTCTTGATGTGGTCGTTAGTGTTTATTCTCGTGGATACGTTGTATTACCACCCAGAGGTACTTGAAAGTGGATTGAGGTTATCACTGAAGAAGATCGTCCAGAATGCCGTGGTGGCGCCCCTGAACAATTTACTTTACAACGCCCAGTATGAAAACCTGGAACTGCACGGTGTACACCCACGATTAACCCATCTGACCGTGAACATGCCACTGCTGTTTGGACCAGTCTTTCTCGTCTTCCTGGTGCGGTTTTTGAGGTATCCCGATCGATCAATATTTGGCAGCGCGTGTGTCTTTTTCCCGCTGGTGTGTTTGTCGCTGGCTCCGCACCAGGAACCACGATTCCTGCTACCAACCCTCGTACCGCTTCATCTGTTCACTGCTCTAAGTGAAAGATCGGGAGTAGTTCGATTTTTGACGACACGAAAGCTTGGTATGTTGCTGTGGATCGTCTTCAACCTCGCGTTGACTCTATTCATCGGCATGTTGCATCAAGGAGGTGTTGTCCCCATGCTTTTGTCACTATCCACCATAGCAAAGAACCCAGTGGAGAACACAGTGACGTTAAGCTGGGGAACGTCCTGGTGTAAGTTTGACGCAGACAGTAGCGCATCCTTAGACCTCATTGGAGCAATACCGCTGATATTCGCGAAAGTTTGACGCAGACAGTAGCGCATCCTTAGACCTCATTGGAGCAATACCGCTGATATTCGCGAAAACTTACATGCCTCCTCGCTTTCTTCTTACTGGTATGAATGCTTCTCCAGTATTCCACGTGATTGATCTCGCTGGTCGATCTATTGATGATCTCCCGAAGCTACTAAATGGTGAGAAAACGGACCAGCATGACAAGATCGCGGCTTTTCTATTAGTGCTTCCTGCCAGCGTCGAAGTTGCAGATATCATCCCTCAAAACTTACAAGTTGTATTCAACACGGCGAAGTTGGGAGGTTGTTCACCTCACATTTCAACAGAGAATGTTGCATTAGACAAACAATTTTCATTGGAATTATTCGTGATAAGAATGAGCCAATAATGGACTGCAGAAAAAATGATTGAAATGTAATGATTAAGATTACATTCCACGTTGGATATTTAGAATCTATATAATTCAGATTGTTTACATCCATCATAACATAAACAGAATATTTCTTCATTGTTCATTGTTCATTCGTCACTGCCATGGGGAAGACCACAGTCCACACTGCGACTCGGATTGTGTACAACCACTGCATTACTGCGAAAACATGGGGAAGACCACAGTCCACACTGCGACTCGGATTGTGTACAACCACTGCATTACTGCGAAAGGTGAGCTACTTCCTCATGTAGCACAGAATATTGACTCCTACTTGTCCACTTTTTGGGGACAATCAACTTTTAATGCTGCATGTGAAGACGGTGCATCCCAACAAACTCTGGAGTTTTTACTAGTCCGAACGGTACCAGTGTGGAAAGAAGCGGTTAATGCAGCAGCACGCGGTGGACACTTGCATGTGTTTCAGTGGATGAGCGAACGTCCAGATGGTCGTGGACCAAGGGTAACAGATTTTGACAGTGTGGTTGAAGTGGCAGCCACACACGGCCATCTTGCTCTACTGAAGTGGATGCATGAACGGGGATCGAAGGTGTTGGTGAGGTATCGCCGGAATGGAATTCCTATGGAAGACTACGTAGCTGTGCGGCGATTTGAACATGGTATGACCGCGGCACTTCATTTGGTAGCCAGAAATGGTCATTTAGGGGTGTTGAAGTGGTTGGTCAGTGTTAGTGAAGACGCTGATCTAGAACATACTATTGGCATGGCGGCGATAGGAGGCCACTTGGACATTATACAATGGTTGCACAAGACTAGAGGCTCTGTGTGTCCAAACTGGGGGGTGGATGTTGCAGCGAAGTACGGCCATTTTAAAGTAATAAAATGGGTGTTCGAGAACCAAAGAGTGATGTGCTCGTCCTGGGCAGTACATCACGCCGCTCAACACGGCAACTTCAAAATTGTCAAGTGGCTACATGAGACTATGTCATTGGAATGCTCATCGATGACCTTATGTATGGCCATCAAGAACGGTCACCTTGAAATTGCCAAGTGGGTGAATGAAAATATAACTGAAAAACGAGTATTCTCATTTGGAATGTGCATTCATTGTTGCTGCCGAGGGTGATTATATCGAATGTCTGCGGTGGTTGAATGATCATTTCCCAACGATCTCCTCGGAACATTGTATGAGTGCTGCTGCTGAAAATGGTCATTTGGATGTGATTAAATGGCTCCATGAGCATCGTGTGGAAGGATGTACCGACGAAACAGCATGGTATGCAGCAGGAGGTGGTCACCTAGACGTTCTAAAGTTTCTTCATGAAAATTACCCTCAAATGGTATGCAGCAGGAGGTGGTCACCTAGACGTTCTAAAGTTTCTTCATGAAAATTACCCTCATAAGTTTTCGAGGGATGTGATGGATGCGGCAGCATACAATGGTTATCTGGAGATGACTCAATGGTTGCATTTAAATCGAAACGAAGGATGTTCATCTAAAGCAATGTACAGAGCTGCTTCCAACGGCCATCTCGACGTAGTTTTGTGGCTACTCGAGCACCGGAACGAGGGATTCCCTGGTGATGCAATGGCGACTGCTCAAAATGTCGACGTTCTCTGCAGATTTGACAATATGTGCGAAGATAATTATTCCAGTTCAACCAGTCCAAATGGCCAAGGAAGCTTTCGAGAACTAATCATGCTGAAGTCAGTTTACGAGCAGCGACCAACCTTCTTGCAGGGATGTCTACGGAGTTTGGCAGACTTGCCATTATAAGAGGCCACTTGAACATCTTGTCCTGGGTGAATCAGTTTGGATTACAACTACTCACGCCAATTCCCATACGTGAAGCTGTCCAGCGCAGGGAGTTGAAATTGCTGCAATGGTTTTACGATAATGGATTTGAAATAAACGAACCAGGTTTGTTCCAGCTAGCTGTCCAACGCGGACATCTCTCTGTCGCTAATTGGCTATCGAAGCACGGATACGATATCAACTCCCCCGGTTTGATTGAGAAGGCTGCAGAAAGCCAAAACGTGTCATTGCTGAGGTGGATCGTTGAACACGGACCCACGCTTGACTTGACTACAGCAACAATGCTGGCAGTAAAATACCATTGCTGAGGTGGATCGTTGAACACGGACCCACGCTTGACTTGACTACAGCAACAATGCTGGCATTAAATTACGAACACGTTGAGGTAATGTGGTGGCTTTCTGAGTCGGATCGTGTTCAGGTTGTATTGAAGGCTCTGTATGAGGAAATTCAACGTAAATTGTTGTGGTGGGTGTTGATGCACACTCGCTTTGAAGAGGAAAGTTCACGAGCTTCTATTCGTGAAGCCATTTTGAACGCACCAGAAAAGATACGTGACTGGGCTAAAGCTTACATCTACGAGGAAGAAGGGTTGAGTTGGTGTTTTACTGAGGAAACTGTAGAGGACGGGTGTCGACGGCCATTATTCGCACAAAATTACTAAGAAATTTACTCCATATACGCTTAAAATTCCGCTTCAAGTTTCTCCTTCTTGACTCCCCGCGAGGAGTTGGGTGGCTGTAAACTAGTATTTCCATCTAGAGCCGTTTTCGTCTCAAACGATTGAGCTCTGTCTTCCAAGAACTTTAACCTCATTTTACTAATAGACTGAGCTTCCGTGTTTCGCGTATACAACCGGCAGAAGGATTCATGTGTAGCACTCGGGTACGACGTCGGCAAGTAATCGGATTCCCTTGTAGTTTGCTCCAAAACAGGAAGATCACTTCGTTGTTTGTCATTCTCAACGTAAGGGACAGCGTCAATCGGATACCCGAATTCATGCGGTTCAAAACCTGCAAATTCGTCATCAATAGCTTTGCGTCCTGTCTTGCGGAACTGCAGTAACATTCCGAAGGTCGAGACAACGACCATCCCTCCCAGATAACCCCACCAAACAGTGGGAATACTGTACTCCAAGTCTCCGTTTGTATTCGCTTTAGCATAAATCTCCAAGTTGTTTGGGAACGGAAAGTCGCCAACAAAGTACCCAACGCCCCAGACAAGCATCGCCGCCCCAAAGATACTGGTACTAATAATCTCCATCGGTTTTCCATACTTAAGATCGAACGCAGCGAAGACGACGCCAAAAATCACGCACAAAAGTGTGAAGAAATCCCCAGTCTGTCCTGGAAAGACGTAGTATGCTGTCGAGTTCGTCACGATCGCAGCGAGTATGATCCCCCCCGCCACGCCAGCAAGAAAGCTGCTTTTGGGATGAACCCACATGGCCAAACTGCCACACAGAATACCGCTAAAGATAAACGCTAACCAGGAACCGATGACCATGTACGACTTGTAGATGAACATACGCTCAGCGATAATAGCGACACTGACAGCCCCGACACTGAAGCCGATAGCGAAGACAGTCTCGTACAAGAAGCGGTAGCCGAAGATTGCCATTCCACCACCGACAAGAACAGCTACGACTGCGGTGATACATCCACCCAAGTTCATCCCGTTAGTCGACTCAAAGATCGAGTCGGGGGCCGCTATCGTGTTATTTGAAGAACCAGCAGCGAGCAGAACCCATTGGTTAAGCAAAAGCATCAGGAAAATGGCCGAGCGCGTCATTTTCGAGGCTGTGTAAGCAAAACGAGAATCGGAAAGTGGGAAAACCCACCTGTGAACCCCACCGACACTCGCCATGCGGCTAAAATGCTATTACCGCTATGCCACATGGGCTAGCAAAGCGATATGTACAAATCAATTTGATGGACTTGTGGCTCTTCCTGGGAAGTCCTCGGACCCAACGACACCACAAACCTTGAAAGCCTGTTCGACATCTGGTTGGTTTGTTGACAGACACCGTACAATGAAGAGACCACCATAGTACCGGTATCTATTAATATTAATAATACCGGTAGAGACCTCAACGCAACATTTTTTCCAGCTGGTAATATAGCTCGGGATATTTATCAGCAGTGACCTCAAAATCGACCCACTGCCCTCAAAATTGTTTCATTGGACAAAAATAAAAAGTCTTCGCCGGATTCCTAAAACTTTAGTGCCGCACACCCATTTCATGGACCAGTTCCAAGGTTAAAGCTTGCGGCACCTCCGACGTGCTTGGCTCTGTGCACCCATGGGGTGGCAGCTCTCTACAGTACTCTCCTGAAGCCGCTCGACCCCAGCACGGAACTATGTGGCAGTCCACCAATACTCTCCCTCCATAGGTCCCACCCGTATAGAAGCCATCGACGATTGCTTGGGCTTGGGTGTTCAAGACGCTCTCTTCAGCAGCAGATTCTGACTGTACGGGGAGTAGTGACACGAAAGCTGCAGGTTACCAATGCACGAGTTTATTTTGTCCAATGAAACAATTTTGAGGGAAGTGCTGCAAATTAGGTTCACTGCTGATAAATATCCATTAGCTCGCCAGATCAAGGTTATTACCAGCTCTTTTGAAGCAAATTACGACTTGTCATGAAGACAAAGGATAATGATAGTGAAAGGTGATTCGATCGGTTAATGACCGGCCTAGTGGTACATCCTAGTTCTCACACTGTTGTGAAGTAAAAGCTCTTGACTCTAAAGTCTTAAACGTGGTTGACTGGGTTGCCGTACTGTACGTTCTCCTGCGGAGTTCCCGCATCCACGTACTGCACAGTCTCGGTACGATGGCCCATGGCGCGCGATTTGTGGTACACACCTCCGCGGCCAGTTTTACGGAACTGGACAAACAGGCCGAGCACGAAGAGCACGAGGATGCCGGCGAGATAGCCCCACCAAGCTTCAGGGATCGAGTAGACCCAGTCACCATTGATGTCTTGCGTGCCGTACTCCTTAAGGTCGCTGCTGGATGGGAAATCTCCAGCAAAGTAGCCGACGCCCCAGACCAGGACAGCGGCACCGAAGAGGCTGGTGGCGATGATAAGCACGGGCTTCTCGAGCTTGATAGTGAGTACACCGCCCAGGATACCGAGCACGATACACAGCACAATGAGAACTACTTGTGGGTGGCTCGGATAGATCTCATAACCGACCGAGTTGTTGATCATCATGGCGAGCGCGACACCGGCGGCTGCTCCAGCTATGAAGATGCCCAACGAATAGAGGGAGACGACGATGCAGCCACAGACAACGCCGCCGATTACAAAGGAGATCCACGAGGCGGTGATCACCCAGGACTTGTCTTCAAAGACGTGCTCTACTACCATCGCAACTCCAACTCCACCAGCTACGAAGCCGACGGAGAAGAGAGTGGCGCGGAAGAGACGATAGCCCATTACGACCATCACGGCACCGACAGCAATAGCTGCGATGGCTAGGATGCTACCTCCCACTTTAATTCCTTTGGCAGAGTCAAAGAGAGAATCGACGGTGTCGCTGGCTGAGTCCGCGCCGCTGACGAGCAGTGACAGTTGACTCAGCATGAGCACGAAGAGGAACGATATGGCAGTCGAAGAGCGGGTCATGACTGGATGTTGTTGGTTGGTTTTGTTGGGTAGTGGAGTACTCACTTGTTCACTTGGAAGTAAATTGAGGAATGAGTGGGTCTTTGGCCGTTGTGGTGCCGGGTCGTTTCGGTAGTTGAGCCGTGTGTACCTCGATTTCTTTCGCTGTTGGACACAAATTTATTAACGTGTTATGATTGGTCAAGAGCAGACTGGATTTTCATAAGTCGCTTTTTCATCATGGGTACATTTTGGATTGCGTTGAGCCAGTCCTTCATAATCTACAAAATTATCTTTTGCACCAGGTGGCGATAGCCCTGTACCAGTTCAAATATGAACATGTAGGACACTGTACCCTTGAATCAAGCTTTGATGATGTCCTGGCCAAAAGTGAGAATAAAATCCGCGAGGAGGCTGCAACGCCTCTACGAGAACTATGCGATACGAACGCTCCAATAGCTACCATGCAATAGCTACCATGTCCATGTTCAGTGCTTCTCGTCTACCCACCCACAAGTTACCCACAAAAGCGCTCTTGAACTCAAATGGACTGCTCCACTTTTTGACTATTTGCCGCTTCATCATGATATCATCCTCCTATGCCGGATACACGGGAACTAATACAATGAATGCATTTGAGCTTAACAATTGTTGCATTTTTTTAGCCATGACAGCTCAAGTGGTTAATTTAATTAGGAGGGCCCAAATGGGTTTGAGGTCACCAACTACTAAATGTATTAATAGTACTGTACTAAGCTTATTACTAAGTTAGTTGCCTACAAGTTGCTACAAATATTTGTTATATCGTCTAATCCCACAAAGTCATTTATTATTCATATGCGCAGCTATCTCTTTGTCATCATTGCGGATGAACCAGACAGTTTCGCAAATTACCGTACGGTCTTAGTCCTTGGCGACAAGCCACAGACACAGTGTGCGGTGTCGGTAAAACAACATTAGTACGACAGCACAACATTTCGTTGAGAGCAACATAGACCGCTGTTCTGTTGCTTGGTAATTTATCGCATTTTTAAATTTCAGCGAAACGTCACATTTCAACTGGCATCTAAACTCAAATTTTGTGAATCATTGTTACCTTTAAGTACGATTTCCCCCCACCTCTCATTTAAGAAAGCAAGAATGGTGAGGAAAGGTGCCGGAAGCGGAGGATCCAAGGGTTCAGGGACGACGAGCACGCCCGGGAAGAAGAAGGCGAGCGCGCCCGAGACGAAGAAGAAGGCGAGCGCGCCCGATACGAAGAAGAAGGCGAGCGCGCCCGATACGAAGAAAAAAGCGAGTGCGTCCGAGAAGAATCCA
>JAIKVB010001520.1:0-12405 GCA_024679045.1 Phytophthora brassicae
ATGTTCCAAACGCAATAATCCATCTGCTTGAGAATCTCGCTGTCGTATGTACCATACTTTTTGTTGTCTCGCACAGCTCCTTTCAACCACTTGATGACGTGGAAGTGGCACAAAAGAGTTGTAGCGTCGGGAAACATGCTCCGCAGAACTTCAATCTCATTGAGGTCTTTGCCCACCATAGTCAGCTTCGTCATTTCCCAGTCGTTAAACCCGCTGGAATTGCTCAACAACCTTGATCATATGCCAATCGGCGTTCCGCTCAATTACATAGTGTTGTACGGCCTGGTCGTAACCAAATTGATCCATGACCATCATTGTACAGAGCTGGTAGTTGTATCTAGAAAACATGGGCAAACATGGCAAATAATATTAGAAACATGGTCGAAACATGGTCGAAACGTGGGCGTCATCTCAACACGGTGAAAACATGGCAAAGGCATGGACTGTACCTATTCGTCTTATGCGTGCAGTCGATAAGTAGAATCTCAGGAAAGCGCTTGTACAGCTTGCGCATATGCTCTGAGCTGATGGAGACAACAGCAGTCTGACCACTCGCATTTTCATCCACGGAAGAGACGTTTCGAGGTGCGCCAAGATCAAATTTAACCAATAGTTCAGCGACTTGGTCTTCGTCGCTTAGCGCGGTGCCTTCCTCGATATGTTCTAATACTCAGTGTTAGAATTACGACGTTCATGTAATTACAATTATTTCACACTCACCGGAATTCTTGATTTTTGCGATCATGTTGTACACATGGGTGAGCTGCACGTAGTGAGGGGAGCTTTCGCGGATGTAATTTTAAATTCGGCTTGCCTTGCTTCACCCAGAAATCATCAACTTCACATCGTCCATAATAAACGAGTCAAAAGGAACTTGACGAACGAAGGGGTACTTCTGATACACTTTGTCCGAAACAGAATGGCAGTGTCCGTAAATCGCGTTCTTAAATTGGATCCGCCACTCTCCACTCGAAATTTGGACCCATTGAGCTCTAAACCGAGCATTACACCCAACACCTTTCAGCCGGTGGACAGGACGAATCCCTTTGGACCGTACGCGAGATTCCATCCGTGGGTGCATATGTAGACCCGCTCGAAAGGGTCAATATTTTCAGGCACGAGTGGTAGGTCTGTTTCAGGCTTCCTAGCGTGAATCTTCGTGTTTGCAATGCGGCGGTTCCTCAGCCGAACGTTCAAAGTTTCGCTGATTATCAACAGCGTCGAAGTATCGTCCTGGTACTTTTTAAGGTACTTGTCAAATTTGCTCCAGCTTTTGTGATACGTCTTAAACTTGGGTACATACTCCAATTCTCCGTCACAGTCCTTCAGGGAACGCTTTCGGCTGCCGCGGGACGTAGAAGATGCGTGTTCACTACTTTCGTTATCATCGTCACTTTCTTCATCGTTTCGTGCATCACCCACTTGAGCACCATCACCACCACCGCTTGCGGCATCACCCCCAGTTGAGTGTTGTTCACCAGCTCTACTTTTAACACCATAATCAACATTACTCGGTTCTTGGGCGTACAGTATACCGTCTTGCTCGGCCTCATCGTTTTGTGCATCACCCGCTTGAGCACCATCACCACCACCGCTTGCGGCATCACCCCCAGTTGAGTGTTGTTCACCAGCTCGACTTTTAACACCATAATCAACATTACTCGGTTCTTGGGCGTACAGTATACCGTCTTGCTCGGCCATCGTAGTTTTCCGGTGCTTTGTCCCTCTCCTCCATCACTTTTGCTCTCATTCGTCGCGCTGCTACTACTGCTCGTAGCCGCGTCTATCTCCAGCGCTCGCAAGATTCGAGCGGTGTTTTTAGTCCGATCCATCAACTCCTGCTACAAATACATGACACAAAAACATGGTGGAAACATGGGCAACCGTGGCTGTGAGCACGAGATCTCAAGTTCGCATGCCAGCAGAGTACGTACTTGACGGGAGGCAGCAATAACACGCTCACCGCGCGAGAAAGCAGCGCTTACGTGTCTGAGCCTTGAAACACCCCCGCTACAGAGCCACAGTGAAAGAGAATGAGAACGATATCATGTAGTATAATGAGACCACCTTCTGTACCTCTAGTGTGTGGCAGGACTTGACTGGTGGAGAGGAGAAGCACGTCCAGGCTTGGATGGGAGGGTCTATAGGAAGGCAGAAGCACGCCCAGGCTTGGAGGGGAAGGGAACTAGGATATAAATGACAGTTACCCGTTACCCAAAATGCCTCATAGCCACCCGCACATAGCCACACAGTACAGTACCTTTAGAGGCTCGACGAGGAGGTGCAGTGGTCTCGGGTGGGCGCGCGGGGGACTTCGTTCACGGTGTCGGCGCAAAGGGTGAGGTGGAGCACGCTTCTCGCGACACGTGGAAGAATGAGTGGCAGGAAAATTAAAATCCGAATGTATTCTATAAATTACAAACATGGGCAAACATGATCAAAACATGTTTAAAACATGGTTATGAAAACATGGGCGCTATATTTTCCGATCTTTAAATCAGCTGGTTTGCAACCCGTAAGTGATGTATTTTAACTTAATCATTAGAAAATAAATATGATTAAAATCATTAGAAATCAATAATTGTAAATTACATTTAAATTTGCACATTTGGGAGGTTCCCACATACAAATCCAAGTTATTAGTGAATTCGCCCAAAATCTATTCTATGTCGTACTTAATAAGGGACTATACCTACAGCTGAGTAAAATCGTATCTATTCGAATATTTACTGTAATCAATTGGTAAATTACGCGAATAACTTACCGACCGTCTTTCAGCTATTCCAAAAACGAAAACGCCCCCTCCCCCCTCTTCCCCCCATCTCCGACCCGATTCGTGCCTATCATTTGAAGATTCACGCGTTTGGACCGACGGAAGAAACGATTGACTTTGTACGTGAACTCTGCTGCCTGTACTTGTCCTATGGACTTCCTGACCTATCCTACTGCTGCGAGGTGCGTTGCAACGCGAAAACCTGCTTAAACGCTCGAGAGAGTCTTCTTTTGTGATCACCGTAACTGTATATTTGGGGGAAAGCTGTGGGAACGCGTTACAGGAGCATACGGCTCTACAACTTGGTAGGAGCGACAAAACCGGTCTTCTGGGGTGTACGCCTCCGAATACATACCTGCTGGAGAAGTTCTAGGTCAGTACTTTGTCCATCGGGAGCTCTTTGAACCACCCTGTCCTAACGGGCGGGTCAACGACGATTTACGCATGCACCTGAAGACGAGAATGACAGGGAAGAATGTGGTTGGTTTGGATGCAAAGAATCGAGGAGGAATACTTCGCTTTATGAACCACGCGTGTGTTCTTGCAGCGAATTTACAAACCGGAGTCGAACTCACGGTGGTCGCCGATACGGTACGAGACGTGTTTCCGAGGCAACCAATGACCGTGTCGTGCGGACAGAAGCTGAGATTCATGTGCCGCTGCGCGTGGGCTGAATGCCAGCACCCCGATCTACAAGGAGTATGAAGTACGCGGCCGTTCAATGTGACGTCTATAACGAAGGCAAGATTGAAATTAAATATATAAGTGATTTCGAGGTTAATTTTTTTTATATAAGAGATTTTGAGGTTTTTGTTTCATACAAATACTAAGTCATTTACACCATGAGGTTAATTGTAGAAAGTTTCCTTCTGTGCAGATTAAAAAAATGCGTGTACAACCCACAGCGGAGTGTCCAGAGCAGCTACGGCATGGCGGGAGGCATGGCGGATGTACGTATTCATCCGTGTTCCGTGTGGACAGTTAACATGAAAGGAGAATATGGTTAACACGTAGTCTTCGTTTATGTTGTGCAGAGAGGTCGCAGGACAGGGTATGTAAACTACAACGTACAGGACCAGCTTCTCCTGTGTTCTCTGACCGATGATATTCTACCAATAGGTAGGAACATGTGGGAGCAATTAGCTGTTAGATTCAATGCTAGTCGGTCAAGAGATACTCTCGAAAAAGACTACGACTCACTCAGGAGAAAGCTCAAGAAACTATACCAAACTGCTAAACCTACGGGTCGAGGTGAGGTCCCCGCCAAGATGAAGTCTGTTATCTGGGCTAAAAAGGCCCACCGGATGATGAAGAAATCCGGTGGTGCCCACACATCCCACGACGATCTCGACTGTGGCGAAGACGACAACGATTTTATCGACGACCTGGATGTGGAGTCCAGTCAGAATGATTTCGTCAATAACGCTGCCTCCACCATGGAAGACGTTTCTGAGGTCCGAGACGAACTTCAGGGCGTCAGTACAACAGAAGAAACTGGACTCTCTACATATGCAGATCCAGAGCTCCTCGATGTCGCCGAAAGAGAGACCCTTGCAGATAGCGAAAACACCCCTACTTCTCCACTCCTGCCATCTTCGCTGCGAGATGTGGACGATACGTCTACAGTCGGAACTCCAACCGTACTACTGACGGGCCACCTTGCCACCTTTTCAAAGCGTTCCCAACCGTGCAGACGCAGACACTCGAGAGGACCAGGCACACCGACAATTAAGCGCAGCAAGCAAACAGGAAGGTGGTCAAGATCTTCGAGTTTTCCACGATAATTTTGAACGTATGACACAAGGAATGCTTAGCGGTGGTGGAAAGCGCTCGTCTATAGACAAAGGCAAGCCAGAAGGGTCCGAAACCACGCCATCTTTCTCGAAAACCAAACTGGTTAAAGCTAGACAGAGATTCGATGAGATACAGAGGGACTTTGAAGAAGCCGGGCGCAGGCAGGCCTCGACAGGAGGGAATATTATGGGGATGCTGTTGATGTTCTAGAAAGACATTGATCGTCGAGCTGAGTCGGAGGATAGACGACGTCGGGTGGAGAGGAACGAAAGGTTTGATATGGAACGAAGAGAGAGAGGAGAGCGGGGGCTGGTCAGACTAGCAGAATCTAAGGCCGCTGCTGAGCTTAGACAAGAAGAAGCCCAGGCCCTGCGAGACATGCGTGAGGAGCAACGCCGTGTTGAACACGCAAAATAAGTCCAAATAGAACTGGTTAGAGAGGAGAGTAAGCGCCGATTTGAGGAGCGGTTGGCGTTAGACCGAGCGGAGGCCAGGCAGAGGCACGAGCAAATACTACTGCTATTTGCGAGTCTCAAGAAGCCGTAGTAAATTGAATTGATGTATTAGCGCCTTCGCGCCTTCATTCAGAATTGTCAGGACTGCGGTGGATCCAGGTGGTACGGATCTGACTACTTGCAATGTTCAAACTCTGTAGTTAGCTAGGAGAAAGAAATTGTCTAGACGAACCTTTCTCTTCTCCTTGTTGCACAGTAAAGGGATCGTCAGTCGGTGTAAAACTTTGTCGATGGACCCCATATCCCATTCACCCGCTTGACGTTGGAATGTTAGGGTTTAGACATCGCGTGAACTGCTGTTCGAACTGAGGGAAACAATCGATTCAGATCACCTTCGTTCAATGGAGTCATGATCCTTCCAACCATGTCCTCACTGCAAGAAAACGCACTGTCTGCAATTACGCTTTAGCGAGGGTACGGGTTCAACAGAGGGTCAGCTAGGGCCTATCTTAATGACAGACTCGTGTCTGAATCATTCCAAGACCCTGGGCAGTTGTGGTTGGACCAGACTATAAGCCCGTACGCAGAAACGCACAACGTGCTGGTGACAAAAACGTCGTGCAAACTACCGTAATAGTGAACATTTGTACGTCAACTAGTGCACCTTTTTCACAGGCATACACAACACAAATTTAGATATCATTATTAATAATACAAATAATAAGTTTGTTCAAGCAAATAAAAAATCTCACTCGATAGTTCTTGACGTCGATAAAACGGATGGAGAGGCTCTCTTGCTGCGGTTAGTCTCGCCAGCGCCTTCTGTCTCGTCAAGGTAGGCCATACAATCCTGGTGGAGTAAAACCATGCAGGACTTGGGACAGGGTATTTTCCGCAGCATTGCGCGTCCTACTCAGAGTCGAGTGGGGGATACCAAAGTTCTGGCACAGTGTCATGTGCCTCATCGACCCCACGTATAAAGACATTAACAAGCCCAACACTTGATGGTGCTCTTTCCTTGGGCGACCCCCCCTGGGGGTAGTGAGATGAGATTAAGTAGAATTGAGTGAAGCGATCCAGCAAATGTTGAAAGAGCGTCTGTACAGAAAAATAATACAAAAAAGGTTTTTAGCGTAACACAAAACATACTTAATACAAACTTTTTAACCTGCACAAACTTGTGACCGTCATCATGTTCTGGTCGTTTCCGAAGTGCCAAATGTACATCCAAGGGCCGCACTCAGGTTGTGGAATGCAAGAAACAGTCAAATAGTGGCGGATCGCATACTCATAGCGCATGAGCCCCCCACAAGATGCCGTCTAAGAGCCTTCAACGTCGCCCTCGCCCCTCTCGAGGACTGGTTCACAACACACAGCGTTAGCGCTTGCTTCCATGCACCCCCCCTCTCCATTGTTCTGGATACGGAAGATCCAAATGAAGACGTACCTCGGCGGCCCTTTAAATCAGTACATGTCAGAGGTTGCGATCTAAGGGAGGTGTACGACTCTATAAATCCTGACATCTAGAGAAAATATACATAATTTTGTCCTATTTAATAGTGCCACATTACGTTGTACATACAATTTTAAAGTAACACGGACAGTATATTCTGACCAGATTAAACATTTAATAGCGGTTTCAATCGCCTTTTTAAGGGCATTTTTGGGGTGTATTAAAAGGTGACCATCCGTCAAAAAAGAGGTATAAAATGAAGGGTCACCAAACCGATTTGTGGATTTTGGAGTGCATCAATAATGTGTGCCTTCCATATACCTACACCAAACGAATTTAATCAGAGTGGGTTTAATACCCCTTTTTATTACTTTTTGGTCAGTTTTTATCCGTATGTGTAAACAGGCGAAAAAAACGACGACCGAAACCCTGTAATAAAAAACTATTCCCCGTAAAACGTGTCTAAAATTCATAAACTAATTAGATGTTTGTATTGAATTTGAAATGAGGCAATAGTGTCAGGATGATAAAAATGGAAAGACCTTCGAGGTCAAAGGGTGCACGGGAATTTTCTCCCCCTCAATTCGCAACCTCGCTTGGGATCTGACGAACTGTGGCGGCGATCGGGGATGAAGGCGAGTACGCGGGACCCTAGAACATTCTTACTAGTATTACATCTGTCCAGAGCTCGTGCTCGTGCAGAACGCACGCTGGGAAAGCTACGTAAGCGTCTCGCGGACGAACTCATGCGATCTGAACACACTCGTATTGTACCTGACTGTACCATGCCTACCTGTTCCCGAAAACGCTCCCTGGATGTACGTATGGAGTACGGTACAGACGAGAATTTCATCACAATTACGAGTCTTTGCAAGTAAGCTCGAACAGAAGACATCTTACTATTTTTTTGGAAAGTGTTGTATTGAGATCTTTAAACTTTCACTTGTATGTCGTGTATAGGCGGTCTTTCAATAGACTTTTAGAAAGATTTCGCGAGGTCTTCCTCACCCAACGCTACAGTTCTATCGGTGGCAGCCCTAGGAAACTTCAGTACGAGCATCAAGTGCTGGGTCATCTAATGGCATTTTATGTTGGCTCTATGGGCCAAAAACGCTGTGTTCTCAATTTGGAGTCCCTAATTCCACTCTCAGTAGGACACTGAACGAAGTGGAGGACGTCATGAAGTTGGCACTGGTAGGTTTCTCGCCGGCCCGTATTGTTTAGCCCACGCTCCGGCGCCAAAAAGCGCTTGCCCAGCTAACTGCTGCCAGGGATCCTTTGTTGCCATTTACTTGTGGATTTATTGACGGCAAAAATTACAGAGTGAGTAAAAGAAACTCTTTTTATTAGACACCATTGTACTTATTTTAATGTCGTTCTAAATGTGTATTGCATTCGAAGGTGATGGAGCCTCCTCGAAGCGATGTCCAAAACGCTCTTACAATGGTTGGCTTCACGGTGTCTTCGTCACTGGCACTCTATGTTTTTCAGCGGACGGGCTCGTCGTATAGAGCAAACACAGCTGCCCTGGAAGCTGGAACGACTCGGACACGAGTTTTCAGTTCCGTGAGGATCTCCTGGACCACGTTTTAAACCCAGACTCAAGAATGGGTGTAATAGCGGATAGTGCATTCCAGTGCGGGGATGAAATGGTGGGTCGTATTTTGACTCCTTTGAAGGAGGGGAGTGGGACATCTTCAGCCGTCAGTAAGGGTGGTTTCGCAGCGGTTATCGAGTGCGATAACAGTCGTTAGACAGGCTGCCGAGTGGGGGATGGGTTCAATGGAAAATATTTTCAAGCGTCTGCTTCACAGACTACCGCATGACAAAGACAAACGTGGCCTTCGCTTAGACAATTTATTTCGACTCGCAAATTGTAGAGTCCGCACTTTAGATGTAAGTCAGATTCGAACGACATTTATACATGGTAAAGAAGATAACATCTAAAAATATCTTCGTATGAATAGAGTAACAAATGTTTGGCAAACGCATACATATATTCCGCTATTGACTACTTTTGGTGATCTTACTCAAGAGCAACACCATCTGCTCGTGTCTTTGACGAGCCGTATGAATAGAGTAACAAATGTTTGGCAAACGCATACATATATTCAGCTATTGACTACTTTTGGTGATCTTACTCAAGAGCAACACCATCTGCTCGTGTCTTTGACGAGCCTCTGTCCTGTCAAAAGCTAGACGCTCCTCGAAAAGTCTTTTTTCCCTCTTTTTCAATCTGAGCTCGACCCTCTCGTTCGATCTGAGCTTCACATTCGATCTGAGCTTCTCGTTGTCATCGCGAAGCTCGCGAGCTACTTGTAGTTCTCGATCGCGGTGACGTTCGAAAAGTTCAGCATCTTCCCGTCTAACTGATTCCATATCTTCACGGCCGCGCCGCTCGGCTTCGATGCGCTCATCTCTCTCAGCTCGCGTCTGGCGTTCTTCAGCCTCTGCTCGGCGATCGACCTCTTTCTGTAGAAGCAGGAGCATGCGTATCACCCTGAGTGTGCCAAGGAAGTCAAAGTTGGAACAGTACTGTATACTCCGACCACGATGTTAGGTACGGCATTCGACAATGGTTTATACACCCGACCTGCGTATTGGGACCTCCACGATATCATTCGTAATTGATTACGCAACGACTAGAGTCAAATCTGTCGCTTTGTGTAACGGGGTAAGAGCCCGTTACTAGCGTACCTGGATGAAGCGTAGGAAGCAATAGGCAAATTTGACTCTGATTGATTGACGGGACGGTGTTGGGTGTGCCCCCCCCCCCAGCCATTAGATTCGTTCTAGATTCTGATAGGCCATCGCAACGTGCGATGGCAAAGTGTGACGATAGCCCGTCACACCACTCCCCACTAAAGATGAGAAACTGAGTCAGTTGGGATTCGAAGACTTGGAGCGTCGATGGACACGGAGAACGCGGATATCTCGACGATCGTGGAGCTCCACCAGAAGTGGCCGCTGCAGTGGCTTCGCGGAAGGTCGCAACGACGAAGCGATGAAGGAGCTCTTCAAGCGCTGGAGAGCGACGCGCGGGAAAGGCGTCACGGTGACGCGTACCGTGACGATGCAGTCGCTGGATACGGCTTCGACGGCGTTCGTGAATCGCTGGAATGTCGAAGGGCAAGACACGTTTGAGGCTACTCTGGAGGCTCGTGAGTGCGATCACGAGCGTCTGTCGGTAAGCGCGCTGGCAACGACACTTTGCGAGCTCTCGCGCGGACAAGATCGTCGATGCTGTTACGCGCACTTCGAAGACGAGTGCGTCCGGTGTCGTGACCGTGGTACGCTACGACCTGATGACGCAGCTTGGCAGCGAATCACTGAAGAAGTTCCCATTACTGAAGCGGAGAGGGAAGTGGTGGGGCGTTTTCGTAAAGGCTTGGATGAGGCTACGCGCGGCGGGCGGCCGCGCCCTCGCGCAGCTTTGCCCCCTCCATTTGTGCGAGGCCTGCCTCGTACGCCGCCACCACGTCGGGAACGTCAGCCAGAAGAACACCACGTGGTTCCCAGCTATCCTCCATCGGACCGAGCCAGCGAACCAAGTACTGGCGATGGGGAGCTGGTCGTCCCGGCGCCGAGCGCCGCGACCCTGATGTGCGGGCTGCGGGATCCCGCGGGTATCATCGTGACGAAGAATGGCGTCCACGATATGGCGAACGTGGCCAGCGCTATTAACGAGAGGAGCCGGACCGTCGCGTTGAAAGCGAGGAGCGTAGGGAGAGCGCCGAGAACGCGCGGCGCCTCGCGCGGATGGCCGACCGGCTGGATCGGCTGGAGCGTGAAAACCAGGAGCTAAGGCACCGCGTCGACCAGAGCGGTGCGCCCTACTACTCGTCGGCGCAGGAGAGTCGCTGGGATCGTCAGCGTTGCTTGGGGTAGTCGCCGGGTTGTAGCGGCGTAACCGGCCGACGTAGAAGGTAGGATGCAGTCGTAGCGCAGTAGGGAGTTGTAGTGTGTATGCATCCCCCAACACCTTCGTAATTTTGAAAGGCCCAATAAATCTTGGCGCGAGTTTGTTCGCTCCCAAATTCGTCACAAGTGTAGGGGTAATGCCGGCCGTGGATAACAACACACGGTCGCCGACAGAAAACTTGTCGAGGTTCTTGCGACCCCGACGATCGGCATTCTCCTTTTGGCGATCGACAGCCGTTGCGATCGCGTCACGAACATAGCGAATGACAGATTCGCGCTGCTGCAGGAACTCAGTGGGACCGCCGTGACGTCACCTGGTTGCGTCGCGGGTACTGGATCGAAGTTCGCGTGGAGCGGCGCGGCTGGACTCGCCGCGTCTGCATCATCTTGCAGAGCAATAGCACGCCGCTGGTGAGGACGAATCAGCGTCCTGGAGGTCCAATCCGCAACGCGTTCAGGCGCCACCCTCGTGGCGGCGCGCGTACGTACTCCAGGTACTACGGGAATACATCGTGGACCGTGTCGTCACGGCGTTCACGCCGTGAGAACTTAGGAACGGGCTTGGCGCCGAGGGGGCAGATTCTTCTGCGTCGCCTCCAGAACTAGAGCGCTCCAATCCAAGGAGTGCTGGGACACGAGGATGTCGGCCGTTGTTCACAAAGAACGGCGTGAGCCCCGTTGACGCATGGACGGCGCTGTTGATCGCAAACTCTGCCATGGGCAAAAAGGTGCTCCATGACTTGAACGACGTGGCGTAGCTACACAGCACGTCCTCCAGCACGCGGTTCGCGCGCTCAGTCTGGCCGTCCGTCTCTGGATGGGCTGCAGTGGACATCTGCAGTCGCGTGCCGAGGAGCTTGAAGAGCTCCTGCCAAAACGCAGCAGTAAAGCGGGGATCTCGGTCGGACACGATCGAGGTCGGAAGGTCGTGTGTCGACGAAGATCGCCGCAGTCTGGACCGCGATGACAGTGGGCGCGACTGGAGCTACATGCACCATCTTGCTGAATCTGTCGACGAAGACCACAACCCCCGTGCGACCTTTGGTGTCCCGCGGAAACCCGAAGATAAAGTCCATGCTCACCGAGTGCCATGCGTCCTGGGGAACAGGCAGGGGTCGAAGCGGGGCCTGCTTCGACGGAGCTGGCTTGACACGCTGGCACGCTTCGCAAGAGCGTACCCATTTCCTGACCCATTTGTACATGTGAGTCCAGTGGAAATCACGGGATAGCGCCGCGAATGTCTTCTCGCGGCCGAGGTGTCCGCCACTTGGTGAGTCGTGGGGCTCGTGAATCAAGCGAGCACGTAGGTCGTCGTAAAGCGGGACGACGACACGTGGAGGATCAGCTTGGTCAACGCAGTAAGTCAGGAGGTTCCCGTCCAGGGTATACCTGTCGATGCGGGCACGACTGCGCGGGGACAATCGGCGTCGTGCCGTGTCCCACGGGTCCTTCAAGTACTTGATCAACTCGGCGCACGTTGCGTCGGAATCGTACGCGGCTGCAATCTCTTCGCGGAGAGGACTGGTCGCTGCGACTTCTACAGCAGCGACTTCTTCGGCGGTACACACAGCACATTCATCGTCGTCCTCGTCGCCAACAGCGTGGCGACCAGTCTGCGCGTAGTCTGGTCGGCGCGAAAGCGCGTCGGCGAGGATGTTGGTTTTGCCAGGCTTGTAGTGGACCACGAAGTTATACTCGGAGAAGAGTGAGAGCCAGCGTGCCATGCGCTGGGACAGATGTGGACTTTTCGTCGCTGTCCACAGCGACGCGTGATCGGTGTACAGGGCGAATGTCTGTTCGCCCAGCAGGTAGATTCGAAACTTGATCAGCGCATAGCGCATGGCCAGCATCTCCTTGTCGTGTACAGGAAAATTGCGCTCTGCTGCCTTCAGCTGGCGCGACTGGTAACTCACCACTCGCTCGCGCACTTCATCGTCGTGCTGAATAAGCGCGCACCCGATCGCAAAGTCGCTGGCGTCGCAGACCACATGGAACGGCTTCGAGTGATC
>JAIKVB010001521.1:0-12391 GCA_024679045.1 Phytophthora brassicae
GCTTCTTGTAGACCTGCCAGACCAGTCTCACCGTGCTCACAGGGGTCCCTAGACACATATGTATCATTCTGCACATTCGTGATGCCGCTCGCGGTACCCCCTTCCTCTCAATAAGGAAGTACTTGTAGGCACTCACTATCATATCCCGCTAGGCACCTCTGAGATTCTTGCCTCTCGCCAATTGTTCAAGACGCAAATGAAACCTAGTGAACTCCCTCTCAGAGCGTTTGGGATCACGGTTGTTCTGCGGGGGGTTGCAGTTTCATCCGGCTAAAGTGGCGGCGACCGAAAGTGTGCGGCTGTTACAATTCCTGGTACAAACTAATACGGCCAGTACAATAAGTGGTTGCTCACCTAAAATCATAGGATTTGCTACTGTAACCGTCCGTTTAGAGCTTTTGATTGGCTTAGATCCGATGTCGCCAAACTAAATGTCGCCAAGGATACGGTATTATAAGTGGACGTTGACTTTTTGGGCACTAATTTTGGGTGCCGAGTTATCATTTCGCGAAACTGAAGACTGCATCTAATTCGTTGAAATTAGGGCTTTCTAGATATACCATTTTGGGTGCCGAGTTATCATTTCGCGAAACTGAAGACTGCATCTAATTCGTTGAAATTAGGACTTTCTAGATATACCAGCTTTTCATTGGTCCAAACCAAACTACATTCTTTTTCGAGGATTTGCGTCATTGGTCTACACTTTCTGTACCCACTGTACTTCAAACCTGATGAAAGTCGTGACCTGGAACATCAACGGGCTTCGTGCGGTGCTCCGGCGTCTCGGGCAGAGTCTGCAGCAGTTTCTAGAAAGTCTGGAAGCCGATATCATCTGTCTGCAAGAGACCAAAATCACGCGGTCGGAGCTTGACCAGGAGCTGGTTCGACCTCCAGGCTTTGATGCGTTTTACTCCTTCTGTCGACAGCGTGGTGGTTACTCCGGTGTGGTGACCTTTGTCCGGAGTAGTCTACCGACCGTAGCAGCAGAAGAAGGACTGACAGGATTTTGGCCGACTAAAGATTGCGTTGGACACGTCGGGTCTTTGCATTACGAGGTAAGAGATTGGTCTGTTCTGGTTGAGTGAGTTTTGTACTGACTGATTGTTGTTTTTACAGCTCTCATCGAAACTGGTTAATGAGCTGGAAACGGAGGGGCGGTGTATTATTACCGACCATCAAGTGTTCGTGCTTGTCAATACATATTGCCCTGCATTGGCGTCTGCAGACCGTTTGGAGTACAAATGTCAATTTCATGCACTATTAGAAGATCGAGTTCGAACTTTGCGCGAGGCAAACAGACACGTCATTGTTGTGGTAAGTGCTGAAAAAATGGTGAAAAGAGGATCGAAGTGAAAAACTTACTTGTCGGCGTTGGTTGCAGGGTGATATTAACATTGCGCATCGAGAAATTGATCACTGCGATCCAGACTCCTACCGATATGAGGGTGGTAGCTTTGCGGATCATCCCTGCCGAAGATGGATGGATGATTTTGTTGGGGAGCCGGGCCACAATTTATTCTTAAAGAATGATGAGGATGAGTTGACAACTAAAATGGTGGACACGTTCCGACATTTTCATCCCAAGCAGATGAAAGCATTTACGGTACGTAACTTAATTTGTTTGGTGAGGAATGGGTTGTGCTGTATTGATGTCGCACCGGTACCAATTGTCAGTGCTGGAGCACTCAAACAGGGGCAAGACAAACCAACTTCGGAACTCGGTTAGATTATATTTTAGTTGATCCCGCATTTCTTGAGTGCGTATCCTCATGCTGGTGAGTTGGATTTGCATAGCTTCTTGTTGCGACGGAATTTCTTTAACTGATTGCTGAATTCGCTACCCAGCATTGAACCAGAACGACTCGGATCCGATCATTGTCCAGTGATTATGTCCTGCTCCGTGGAGCTCGAAACTGATTGTAACACTTTCTTTGAGAGGAAGCTGGAGATGACGAGGCGAAGTCCTGGCGAAGCTGGAAAAAGCTACAGCTGTCTGTTCAGCTGCAAGTTGATGTTGACGGCAATAGACTACGTCACACTGATCCGAATACCAACAGCGGAATTACTGCAGCTCTTTGTGCCAAGAACTTTATTGAGTTCTCGGGCAGGCAGCAGAGTATCAAGTCGTTCATCGTTCGAAATGAAAGTACGAGCGAGATTGTTGATGCTAACGATCACAGTCATTCAACGGCATCGTCCGACAGCCGCAACCCCAAGTCGCCCGGATCTAAGCATCGGATATATCGTGGTCAGCAGTCCATCACTTCATTTTTCAGTCAGACTGGAGTCAAGCGCAAGTCGATCTCGTACACTGAAGCTGTGCCGGCTCATTATCGTGTGTTTTCAGGAGATGCTGTGAAGACGAAAACTGCTGAAGAAGAGAAACTGGAGTGGCAGCAAGTGCTTAGCGGACGGCCACCGCCAACGCCCTTGTGTTACTGTAGACAACCAACTGTACTGCGGTCCGTTGTGAAGGGAGGCGAGAATATGGGGCGTAAATTTTATGTTTGCACCAAACCAGCGGTAAGTTTGTTGCGTCTAACAGAACACTCTAATACATGAAGTACGGTAGTGGACTCATCAGTTTGAGGGTTTTCTAATGCAGGGTGAGAAGGGGAGTGAGGGCGCAAGGTGCAATTTCTTCAAATGGGAAGATAATAAGATGAACAAGAAGCCAAAAGTTTCGTAGTCCTTTTGGTTGAGTTCTTGTGGGTATAGCAACATTGGATTGAAAAATAGCAATTCTCGCAGTATACACTTTTCGCTTCTACCCAACCTGCGTTTATCTCAGCATACCATGAAATTTTAGTCCTGACAGTCTGGTAAGTCGGCACATCTAGATAGCAAACATAGCCGACTCAAACCAGGTGTGCGCTAGAGCTTCGGCGGCAGTTAGTCGCTTCGCCGGATCACGCTCTAGCAAGCGCTGCACCAAATCCTTCGCGTCAGCGCTAATCGTTTTCCACACACGATCCGAGAAATCAGCGTCTTCTTCGATGCATGCGTGAGGCGGGTAAAAGGGCTGGTACCCAGTCAACATTTCAAAAATAATAATGCCTACCGACCACATATCCACTGGTTTGCCGTACGACTGCCGCTCCAACAGCTCCGGCGCAATGTAACCAGAGGTACCTGTGACACCAGTGAACGGCACTTTGTGCACGTCGCCCGTCAGCTTGAAGAAACGAACATCAGGCACTTTCACAGACAATCCAAAGTCACACAATTCGATCTGGTAATCGCACACTTTAACGTCAGCGTGAGGGTCCATGGGCTTCGGTGGACTTGCGCGCCGCCTGCTCGGGGAGTTTTCACCATCTTGGTTTACGACCTTGGCATCACTCAGTAAAATGTTGTCCGGCTTCAGGTCACAATGCAGCACACCCATGTCATGCAGGAATAGTACTGCGCGAACAATCTGCTGAGATAGTTTTCCAGATAGTGCTTCAGAAAGCATGCGCTTTCTCTGCATCAAAGCCTTCAGGTTGCCCTTTGTCGCCTTAGCCATGACAAGGTACAGGAAATCAGGGGTTTCGTACACCTCGTGCAGACGCACAATGTGCTTGTGACGCAAACGCAAGTGGATCTCAATCTCTCGGCTCACAGCGTTCTTTGCGGCTTCGTCTCGCAGAAAGCGCTTGTGAATCTGTTTAATAGCAACCTCTTTTCCGTTGACGCGACGAATTGCAGGCTTTACCACAGCGTACGAGCCATCGCCCAGTTGGTCCTCACCGACGAGCTCATACTGCTCTGTGACGGCCTTTTCATGAATGAAGTACGGCTTGGGTTGGCTGTACTCATCCTCGCTGTCACTGCCAACGTGATCGTTTATGACTTGGGCTGTAGTGTCGCGTCTTCCGGTACGGTGAATTGCCATAATACGAAGTTCATCGCCATCGTTTAAACGTCTTGCAACGAAGGGGTTCGCGGGGATGCGGGGTGCAGCCTGGGTGTATTCGTTGTTAATATCGTCATCCGAATCACCCTCGCTGAGAGAACGCTGAAGCTTCAACTTCGCAGGCGCAAGTCTTCCCTTCTCCTTCTCACTCGGTCGCTCGTGAAGGGATGACCGGAAACCAACCTTCCTGAAAATACCCTTTCCTGTCGAAATAAAACCGTCCGTTAACTCGGAGCAGCCAGCCGACTTGCCCAGTTCAGCTCGCTCGAAACTTGGTGTAGCGAAAGACCTTAGTGGAGACAGTCCCTCGCTTTCTGTGCTAGCAGACGAAGTGCCAGAAGACTTCCTCGCCTTTTTGTACGGAAATCGCCGAGGCGGTAATCCGGTAGGAGGCGGGACATCGTATTTGTCTGTGACTGACAAAATATTCAGTGGCATAGAACGCGGAGCTTGATGCTCCAGAAGAGCGAGATCGTCGTCCACGTCGCTGTCCGTTGACTCGTCGTGGTAGTCAACCACGCCATCCTTCTTGATACCGGCGAAGAAGGGGTCAGCGTCTCCGTCACTGAAGCGGCGAGGACGCGTCATGACATCTGCGTTTGGGATGCACCTCGAGTCACTGTACATACGATTCATTTGACTGGGCTGTTGTATCGATGCAAAGTCCTCATTGTCCGTGATGTCCATAGCCACGAAGGAACGTAACGACTCCGTGTCAGAGTAGATCCCTTCTGCCGTCATGACACGGCGACAAGCAGCCAGTTTGTGCAGCGGATCATAGTAGCCCGGAAGTGAGTGGAAAATTCCTGTAAGCGGATGGTGGCGAAACTTCTTGCGCTCCTCGAGCTCGGCCATGTCGACGATGTCGCTCGAGAAGTAAACGGCGCCGCGGTTTCCAGCACTGCAAAGAGAAACACAAGAGAATTCAAAAAGAATATTAGCCTTCTTCAAACATACACAAATATTCGCCTGCAAAGGGGGAGAGCAGACCTCGGGGCGTGGTGAAACGTGCCCACAAAGGGGTTGTACGAGGGCAGCTTCGCGAACACGTTGTGCGGCATAACTACGCCTCCTCCGTCGCTCGTCATCGCTGGAGTACAAGTCGCTTTCTTCTCTAGGCCGATACGGCTGGTGTGGGAGTGTGTTGGTGTAGTGGCAACACTACGGCGCGAGACTCTTCTTCGGCTTGTGCGGCTCTCTGCGTTATGGCCCCGAGGACGCGATCGACAACAGCAAAAACAACCGCACAGGTGTACGCCACACTATTCACAGAAAAACGCCTTTTGGGGAAAAAGAGTCGGGCAGCACACTCGAAAACTGTATTGGCGTGGTTTAGGCCAATCAAAGACGTCTGTTTTGTGCTAGGGTATTTCCGGAGCGGAGTCGCTTTCTATCAACATGCACATCAATTCAATGGTATAGTGTACCACCATTCATGGTACATGTAAATAAGCGAATAGTGTAAAGTACCGTTCACGGCTGTAAGTGTACTGTGCTGCGTTCACGCATGTATTAATAAGCGTGCATGCCCATGTACATGTAGGCGAACATGCTTGATGATTGGCTTGGAAACAAATTTCACAAAATAGACAAGTTGAAGTTCTTCTGCTATGAACCTGTCTAATGTCATGCGAACCCATCCAGCAGTGGGAGAGAGTGCGGTTGTGATTGGTGGATAATGTTGGTGCAAGTGTCGTATGATTGGCCAAAAGGGGTGCAACGAGTCGACATCACGTTGAACGAGGCGCACTTCAAGCCTTCGCTGGCGACGAGCGACACTTTGCCGACGCCGGGACATCTTGAACCCCGAGTTCAAGATGGCCCGGCGTCGACAGTTTTCAATGCCGCATCCCGTCTGTCACATGAAAGTATCTTCGCTCAGCTGTGATCGCTTCAACCCGCTGCCGAAACGCGGAGCCGTCACCGGCGCATAGGCTGGTCGGTGTGAGCGGTGCGTGCGACGCAGCCTGTCCATCTGTCAATGTTTCCTTGGTAAATCGAAATCGAAAAAGACAGGGTTTCATTGGAAGCATTCTGCCACAAAGATTGAGTGAGATGAGCAACTCAACGGCCATTAGCCATGGTGCGACGATGCTCACCACCGAGTCCATGCACGAGATCAGCGGATGGCGCTTCTCCTGCCTCAAAGCACCAGCAATGAACTCACTGCATCGTCATGAACTGGCGACGGCTCTCCACCTACACCCTGCGATTCCCCTGCCCGAGGTTGTGTTTGCCAACAACACACTTCAAATCGATCACCCTGAAAGCGGGTTTTCGATTCATTTTGACGCGAAAGAGGCACTGTACGCGTGGATACTCGATCACAAAGATATTGCGTGAGTCGGTCTCGTCTTGGCATTGCCAAGACGTGAAAGTTATGACAATGGGGTTCTAACTGTTGCATGTGCAGTGATCAGTGGGAGCCTTCGTCGTTTGATTTCACGTACAGGTGAGGCTGATAAAAAAAACACAATTCGAACGCGGAACACAATGTATTTTAACGGCAAGTGGTGGATGTTTTGAAACAGTACGAGTTATGGTGGAACCGTATCATTAAAGGTAGGGAAGATGCTGGTTGTCTAGACTTTGTATCTCATTTCACTCCTTTGGGTTGGGTGTGGCTTTGCAGCAGCGTTCTTTGGAAGTACAGCAAACAACGGAGACATTGCCCCTGGATAAGCTGCAACAACAAGTCGCCATTCTGTTCTACGATCGCGTGCTACTCTTTGAAGGTGCAATGCAAAGCGTACCATGACCGTTGTGAGTTTTGTTGCTGTTGTTGACTCCTGAGGTGCTGGGCAGATGACATCCGGGACCTCGGAGAAATTTACGTTGAGGTTCGAGTGGTAAGTGCTGGTAATTCGGATCAACAGCGTATCAGATCCTAACAATCGTTTGCTTTTCTTTAACAGCGAGTGATGGCTTTTGGATTTTTACTCCTGTGTAGATATTACTGTCGCATTGATGAGAAGGTAGCAAGCACCCTCCTGTGCAGAGATGCGGAGTCCACATGCGTGTCTAAATGTATTTGTTGTTTTCTTGACACAGTCCGTGAAGCTGCAGGATACGCGCTATTATCATGAATTCGGCCACAGTTTTGTCTGGAGAGACCAAGAGCGTCGTGAATCCACTATCCCAGAAGTGAAGCAGGTGCTGCATCGAGGTCAGTTTTGCTGTAAACAATAGCTGACGGAAAGAGCCTTTGTATTTGTGTCCAGATGTTACGCACAAGGAGCCAAGAGCAGCATGGGCCGCTCGAGCTGTCAGGTGACATCGCGTACGGCATACTGCCCCCAATTTCCACAAGGACGGAGAAAATTTACTTCGTCACGGCCAGTTAGTTGCCATCGACTCGGCGGGGAATAAGTACAATACTACCGATTTCACCTATCGGGGTCTTGTTTCAGCATTGAAAACCGCACATGTCACTACGGGCTTGTAGACGACGCAATCAAATCGGGGACTGACCAATAGTCAAGTTGAATGTTACGGGAACAGCAACAGTGTAATTCCTAACGCTCACAAACGATTACACAAAACTTCATTGCTCAGAATCCTTCGTTCGACCAGATCGGTGAGCGACTTACTGTAAGTGATTATCACCACCCTGTTCTCGCTGTTTCCATGAACCTGGGCCGCTGTGGATGCTTAAGCACGGCGTAGAGAACCGCACAACCGCAATGACACCTCCATCTTCAACAAGCTCTTTCCGGGTGGAGCTAACAAGCCTAAAGCGGATTTTTCAGTCAGCGCATTGGATTCCAACTTGGAAAGCCCACCGAGTCGGTTTTGAAATCTCTAAATCGCCTTCCCCTGGCATGTAATCTTACTATGAAGTTCCTGGCAGATGCGAACAAGGTGACATATTCGGCAAAAGGCGACGTAACTTTGCGAACGACTGACGATGCAGGTTCTGCGTGCGTGCGACCACGCCACTTTCGTGCCAATGATGCTGATCCGTCGACAGGCAGAAATTCCGGTGGTGGGGCTATCGTATAATCGGAAGCTAAACGCTCGTGGTCATTTCGAGTTGGGTCGAGCCGCTGCAGGATCAGGACAGGCTCATCATATGCTCTGGCCAAACAACGCTGGAGAATGCGATGGAATCCCTCAGTCTGGGATCAAATTCCAGGCGTGAATGGATACTTGGTATTGGCGAAAGACAAAGACGAAGGCAAGGAGTTGAAGTATATGGAGCGACGAGAGAAGCCGCTGGCGTGGGTCCCTCCGTGGAGCTCTGGAGTCGCACCCGAGAGCGGATCACGTCATGTCGTTCCTAGTCGCAGCTGCCGCCGGTAAGAAGATGCCAGAGGTGATAAAGCTTTACGGCGGCTGGGGTGCCGAGACTCGCCTCTCGTACGCGTCATATGCATGGGCGTCATTGCATATCACTGGTATTATTGTGAATCCCACCCATATTTGGAATCTGTGGGCGATTGGTCAAATTGCCTTCAAATCGAGCAGCTTCTCTGATTGGATAAAACAATCTTTTTTTCTGAGGCAACATAGAGAATCATGACACAAACAAAAGAGAAACGCAGTGCACCCCCCCAGCGAGGTGTCTTTATTCTGGTGGTAAGCTCGTACGTGGTTATACTTTTGCAACGTGCTGACACTAAGTTACCATACTGTTCTCCTAACGTAGAAATCTCTTGAAAAGATGGAGGAGGCTGTCACTAAGCAGCACGCTCATCCAAACACGGTTTTTCACTGCTTGTACGGGATCTATTGTCTTGGATATACGCGAAAAGAGCTTGCACGAGTATATAACAAGTCGCCAAGTACTATTAGTAACTGGATCACTGTAAACGAGCAAACTGGAACGTATCAGCGAGCCAAGCAAACACCCGTTTGCACATATACTATCTCTCACCGGCAGTGGCTTTGTGAATTTTACGCGACGCAACCTCTGGCATACTTGGATGAAGCTCAAGCGGATGACACTAGATACGGTGTGACACATGTTATGTCGCTCACGGATAGTGCGTAGCCTCGTTTTCTCACCATGCCGCGGTTATCAAATGATACCTCATCCAAGAAGACGAGATTAGGATGGTGACTCAACTCCTAAACGAAACACATCCCTTTCCTTAATGTGCATTGCACGGCGTTCTAAAACTTTACGTGTCAGGCCGCATTCATGAATGATTCGCCAAACCGTAGACTTTGAAATAGACTGATGATGGACTCGTTTAAAAGCCTCTTGAGCTTCATCCAAGTATGTCAGAGGTCGCGTCGCGTAAAATTCACAAAGCCACTGCCGGTGAGAGATAGTATATGTGCAAACGGGTGTTTGCTTGGCTCGCTGATACGTTCCAGTTTGCTCGTATACAGTGATCCAGTTACTAATAGTACTTGGCGACTTGTTATATACTCGTGCAAGCTCTTTTCGCGTATATCCAAGACAATAGATCCCGTACAAGCAGTGAAAAACCGTGTTTGGATGAGCGTGCTGCTTAGTGACAGCCTCCTCCATCTTTTCAAGAGATTTCTACGTTAGGAGAACAGTATGGTAACTTAGTGTCAGCACGTTGCAAAAGTATAACCACGTACGAGCTTACCACCAGAATAAAGACACCTTCGCTGGGGGGGGTGCACTGCGTTTCTCTTTTGTTTGTGTCATGATTCTCTATGTTGCCTTAGAAAAAAAATGTTTTATCCAATCAGAGAAGCTGCTCGATTTGAAGGCAATTTGACCAATCGCCCACAGATTCCAAATATGGGTGGGATTCACAATACTTCAAGTATTATACTGGGAGGACAGCTTTAGCTGGCTGGAAAGCCTAACCAATCTTTTTGCTGGGGGGGGGTTAATTCGAGAATGTCGCCTGTGTCCATAGTCCACCGATTCAGTCTAAGAGTACTCAACTTTAGTGTACACTAGCCGAGTGCCGCCGCTACGCGTCGGTAAGTGTATATTAGTTTAATTAAAATAGCTACTTACACTTCGCTCCGGTAGTAAGCGGACCCGTTCCGCTCGCAGGGGCTCGCTGCACTACTCGCCGCGTTAGTTGGTCAGGAGGCTGGGGCGGGTCCTTCGGTCCCGCAACGCACTCATACTATTTTGTCTAATCGTGACCACCTTCGCTGCACTCGGCAGCCAATGAGCGCGCACCGGCGAAATTTCGCCGAAATGTAATGTTCGTAACAGACGGACATCCATAGTAGCGTTGAGTGTTAAGACTAGCCGAGTGCCGCCTCTACGCGGCGGTGCACTTTGGATTTGATCCCAGTATTGAGTGTGACCGCCTCCGCTGCGCTTTGGCGGGGTTATTACCTAAAAGCAATGCTACAAAAATTAGTGCGAGGGATGGAGCCGTTAAGTATTAGGTTTGGTCCCAGAAAAAGCAATGCTACAAAAATTAGTGCGAGGGATGGAGCCGTTAAGTATTAGGTTTGGTCCCAGTAGTGAGTCTGAACGCCTCCGCTGCGCTTCGGCGGGGGTTTTCACTAAAATCAAGGCTACACAAATTAGTGCTACATTTACACGGATCGAACCGTGGACGTTTAGCCGAAAGAAAACAGCAGCATCCGCTGAACCAGTCTGTAACACGGATCGAACCGTGGACGTTTAGCCGAAAGAAAACAGCAGCATCCGCTGAACCAGTCTGTATCGCCTACCGACCGTCAGCTTGCAAATTTACCTGCTTTTCGAAGCGCTTCTATCAACACCAGACACCCCGATTGGCCAACCAGATTCAACTCCAATGCGGTATAGTCGAGACCAATATGAGCACGGTGTACCGAGCTAAAGGATTGGCTCTCCAAAATACAGCACTCGACAGGGTTAAAGCGTACAAGAAAATACCGCAGCTACTGACAGAATTTGCGTGTGTGAATTATGGTTCAATCGCTGATGTGCAGTCCGATCCGATGGGACGGGTTTTGCGGGCTATCATTATCAGTAAGGTTCTCGTGTACGCAATGCCGTACAATCAACAGATCTTGGAATAGACTGTGCACATTCCATGAACAACAACTATGGCGGTCAACAAATGGTACTAGTATGTCGGGATGGCAATTTCAAAAACCTTACGCTGGCTATGGCTTTGGTCAACTCAGAGGATATTGTTAACTACGAGTGGGTTGTGACTAGCATGCCACGAGCTGGGTTGTCAGATTATTCACCATATTGTTAACTACGAGTGGGTTGTGACTAGCATGCCACGAGCTGGGTTGTCAGATTATTCACCTCTGTGACCGTAACCGTGGCGTTAGTCTCTGTTGGCAAGAAACACGGTCTCGATCTTCGGTATGTAGTTTGAATAACCTATGGCGTTAGTCTCTGTTGGCAAGAAACACGGTCTCGATCTTCGGTATGTAGTTTGAATAACCTTTTGTGAATGCGTTAGTGTAATAACTGGTTATGTACTGTGCAGACACTGCACGCTGTACATTGAGCGACATGTGCTGGGAAGGTGCAAGTCATTTAAAGCTGCTCAAAAATCTTACATTTGGAAGTTGCAAGGTGCAAGGTTTGTGGAGGAGTAAATAATGTACTAACAATGATCGGACAACAGGTTGGAAAAGATGTTGAGGAGTATCTAAGAAATATTCCACCCTAGGAGTGGGTTCTCTATACTGCTCTAGGTAAAAAGGCTTTGTACGGTTGACGCTCGACGAATTTTGTGGAGAGCTTTAATGCTGTTTGTTTGGTGGAAGGTATTCTGCGTGCGCGCCGTACGAGTTGTTGAACAGGATCATGTCGATGCATACGGAAGCAGCTTTCTCTCGAGCTCACCTTTCAGAAATATGGGCGAAAAATCATGTCGATGCATACGGAAGCAGCTTTCTCTCGAGCTCACCTTTCAGAAATATGGGCGAAATAAAGCCGCAAAGTCACGGTTGGTGCTAAACAATGTGCGATGAAGAGCATGGGCAATTATTTTGTTTCAGATTCCAGTATGCAAATTGCATTTGTCCATCTAGTTCACGCAGTACCTGCGTTCCGGTAATTCAGATTCCAGTATGCAAATTGCATTTGTCCATCTAGTTCACGCAGTACCTGCGTTCCGGTACCTGCGTTCCGGTACCGAGTCGATCTAGAAAATAATTGATGCACGTGTTTATTCATGGATCAGTACGACATCCGTGTCGACACATGATCGCCGCTCTTGTGGAAAGAAAACAACTTGACAGTGTCTGGGATCGTTTTTCACATGCTGCCAAGTAGTCAATTTCTGCAGAGCTTTTTCTGAAGCTAAGATTGAGTTACCTTTGCTTCAAAATTGTGAGGATGAGAGGCTCCTACCGGCGCAGCTCCCCCATCATGCGAGTAAAAAAACGCAAGAAACATATACCAAGTCCCGGCGAGCAGACAATCAATCGAATTCGCTTATGCAATAATTGCAAGAAGTCAGGTCACAACGTCCGCTCTTGCAAGAGCGCATCGGACGCACTGCCAACAATTGAGGTACTTTGAGTTACTTTCTGGAATTATTCCCGGGTAAGAAATGTCGAAGAGCACCTTTTCGACCCACGTCAGCATTT
>JAIKVB010001522.1:0-12386 GCA_024679045.1 Phytophthora brassicae
ATTAAGCACGTGAATTCCTTTAAAAAGCGCATAATTAAACGCATCCAGATACCATGACGTAAACGACAATTGCTCCGCTGTAAACATGCGGAACACGAACAGTTCTGCTTCTGGCGCGATACCAGGACACTTGGCGTCCGTCCCACTGATGACACTCGCTACAAACGTGCCGTGGCCTACGGAGTCTGTATTCTTGACTTCATGTGTCCAATTGATCCGCTCTTTGACGTTCGTCAGCCGCGTGGACGACAGCCCCGTATCAAAGATACCGACTTTCACGCCTTGTCCTTTAAATCCTCGCTCCCAGAGCTCTCGAACGCCCAACTTGTCCACCAGCAGCGTCGCGTCCTGCCTCAGTCCAAAGAGTTCCCTCGCCGGTTCATTCACCAATCGTTTGTTGCCTTCCGTCTTCAGTTTACGTCCCTGAGCTCGCTCTACACCTAAAAGTTGCAGCTTCCGGTATTGTTTGTTCACTCTCAAAGTCATGATCTCATTCGTATCGTTTCTCGCCTCTAAGCGCTGCATCAGAGCGTCAGATCTATAGCAAAACGTGTCTTCTATCGCATTTGCAGGACCGCAGGAGAATACATGCAACACGACGAAGTCTGTGGGCGTTTGGTGGGCGAATGGGGACCTGGACGCGACGCGTAACCCGAAATCGGATGCTATTGAGCTTATGGAAGTACTTACAAGCTGCTCTTGCGTCTCCAATACGTCGTAGGCAGCCAATTGTGCGATATATTCCCGTGTTAGGGGCTTGTCGTAGAATGCGCACAATTTTGACTGCTGCTGGACAGCGCTAGCGAGTGGTAGGAAGAACGAGCAGAACACCGTTAGAAGCGCCGCTAGCCGAGCTATCATCTCGTATCGGAATCTCCATCCAGTGACGGCTGTGGTCTCCGAGAACCTGAGCGACGAGCGTTGCATGACGCTCCAGTCATGAACTGGGAATGCGTTGTAAATCCAGGTGAAGCATGAGTGATGGTCAATTCAAGGCAGAATCAGGTTCTGATTACATTTCATTTTTGATCGACAATTATTGCAATTATGCTGATCGTCGGCTTCGGGTCGCTGCTGTCGGAGGCATCGGCGCGCTCGACGTTCGGCGACGGCGTGCGCTGCTTCCGCCTGGCCAAAGTGATAGACTTCCGTCGTGTGTTCGCGCATCCCGCGTCTATTTTCTTCCAGCGTGGGATTGCCAACCTGCAGACGAAGGTTCAACTTCTACAGTGCTGCAATGTTATTGGCAATCACAATAATTTAATTGTTTACTTGAATTTTTAGGAAATTGCAAGTTTGTCTACGGAACCAGCACCTGGCTCTTCGTTCCTTGTTAGCGTGTTTGAAATTCCAGAGTCGCTGTTATCGGATTTCTACGAACGAGAAGAAGAATTTAAAATTATTCGAGCCAAATTTCAAGAGCTGGACGAAAGTGTTGGAGGAGAGGTGGGTTGAAGGGTTAAATGCAGGAAGGATTTGGACTAAGGAGGGTTATTAATTTATTTTTAGGCACTGATGTGCACAAGGTGGAGTGATGAAGAGTACATTGAGAAATAGTAGGATAATGTCTGATTATTTATTTGTAAGAGGATTGTGAGACTGATTATTGGCGTGTACAGTGGGCTGAAGACTTTTGACACCAAGTACAAGACATTCGGACTGGAAACCATTTGGGGTTGGGACGCACAGAGTGGCATCCTTCCCTGTCGGGTATGAAACTTGTGTGGTGTGATGTAAAAAACAAGTGGAGTGAATGCTGAGTGGAATGAATGTTGGTTGTAGGTGTATCTTCGTCATTGTCTTTTGGCTGTCAAGAAACTTGGACAGGTGTGTTGTACAGATTGAGGTTGGAGAATGTATGTAAAGTATCTAATGGAACGCACTGTAGGACGTGTATGATGATTTTGTCGCGACGACCTACTTGGGAGACCGTTCAACGACGATCAAGGAGTACATTAAGGCCAACCCGTCCATCATGCTCGAGCGCCCTCCTCCCCATCTTGTTGATCGCTACAGTGGTTAATTATCATGATGAAGGTTGCACTAACCACGCTAGGTGAAGCCTACAAGTCTACTCATAAAATGTGGATGAATATGATGGACATTCAGGTGTTGTGAAACAACATAGAAGCTGATTTGTGTGTCTGGATAATGATTGTTGCCCCATTCCTCGAAATATGATGGACATTCAGGTATTGTGAAACAACATAGAAGCTGATTTGTGTGTCTGGATAATGATTGTTGCCTCATTCCTCGTTATGTCATGTTGTACAGCTCATGAAACGCGAAACCTCTACCGACGGTTCCCAATGAATATGATGGACATTCAGGTGTTGTGAAACAACATAGAAGCTGATTTGTGTGTCTGGATAATGATTGTTGCCCCATTCCTCGTTATGTCATGTTGTACAGCTCATGAAACGCGAAACCTCTACCGACGGTTCCCAATTTGTCGTTTTCCGTTCATTGGAAGTGTCATTTCCTGATTTTTACGTCTCGTACCGAGCTCAATTCCGCTATTGAATTCGATGAGGATTTCCGATGCATCTCATCACTTGAAGAAGACTTCGCTGTGGGATTCTGATAATCAAGCCGAAGCTGGGGCTGAACTCTTGACTCCAGATATTCTGAGCAAGGCGACAGCTACTATCCGAGCTAGCTTGGGGGTGAATGCACCACAGAATGTCTGGGTGGCTTTCGGACAATATCTTCAGAAGTATCTTCTCCAGCAGAATGGAGTGAGCATCACGAACTTTGGGACGTTTGGCTTCGATCATAATGATGAGCCAATTTTCGTGCAGGACCCGGTATTTCTACATATGACGCGTCTCTGCTTAGCATCTCGGAAGCATGGCAAGCCAGTACAGCCGCTGTTGGTAGAGAGTGAAGCCATTCCCGACATCGACTTTAACTCGCTTGCCACGGAATTTTTGCAAAACTGCAGCAAGGATTTGGTGAAATCGGTGATATCGAGTGTCCTAGCATGGGTCGTTTCGTGGGCAAAGGATGGTCAGCAGATGCGCTTAAGCTTTCTTCCTATCGGTGAGTGGATTTGTGATGGCGACAGTGTGGATTTTCGGTTCATGGAATCGTTTCGCAAAGAAGCAGCTTTGAAAAAGGTACAAGAGAGGGAATTACAAGAGAGTGACGTCCTCGCCACCAAAAACACTAATGGTAACAACGAGTTTGATGAATTTGACGATCGTGAAGCACCTGGTGACTCAGCATCTATCGGAGGAGGATGTTCAGTCTCTATTTCTGATGGTAAGAAATCGAATTTCAAGACAGGAACGAGACAAATTAGAAGCGATTCGTCCTTTACCACAGCTAAAGAGGATGCGACTAGGAATAGTTCTCTTGTTGAACATTCTCGCTATCACTTACGAGCGCCAACGTTTTCATCGATAGCGAAGCAGATGCCTCCTCTTCGGCAGAGATACAATCGGACGGATGAAGATGCCCAACAGTCGACTTCTAAAGCGAAAAGTTCTGTTTCAGTTCGCAACAAACAGTCAAATTCTTCCCTTTCTACGATGAATCCAGCCCAGCGACTTACGAGAGATAGTATCACTTCGATAAAAAGTTCTCGTCCTGGGTCAGCATCAAGCTCTCGTGGTTCTAAAAGCACACAGCGATCGAAGACCGCTTTGCATCCTACAGCGCAGCAATCAGGTATCATTAACCGCTTACGAGCCAGGATCATGAACCGCAGAGATCCGTCATTTCAAGGCCTTAATACGCTCGCTGCTGTCTTCAAAACTCTCAAGACGAACGTGATTTCTCTCACACAATTAAGTCTTTCACTGAGGAAACTGGGTGTTAAGATATCGGCAGCGGAATTGAAAGAAATCTCGGCAGCTTTTGCTCTTGAAAAATCAAATTTCATCGACACTAGTCAACTTTTGGATGCTCTTCGAGGTGAACCATTAAGTGGAAGTAGGTTGGATCTGGTGACGAAGGCTTTTCACCTAATGGATCCAACAGACACTGGAGAGGTGAATATTGACGAAATGATTAAACATTATGACGTTGGCTTTCTTCCTCAAGTACGAGACGGGAGGGTGAGCAGATTAAAAGCTCTTGCTGCCTTTCTTCAAGAATGGGCAGCCATCGACTCAGCAAACACAAACACGATCACGTTCGAGTCATTCAGCGAATACTATCATGTAAGCCCTCAGAATTCCACATTTATAACGTGAATTTTTGACTAAGAACTATGATTTCTGTGTACATGTAGAACGTTAGTGCGTGTATAGATAATGATGCAGACTTTGCCCGTCTGATGCAGCAAGCATGGAAGTTGTATGAAAACCTTCAGAATGACGAAAACCAGCCACCTCTCGGACAAAACAGCGCAGACTTTTCACTTTCGACTACTGATAACAAGTCAGTCGCATCAGCGAAGCCCTCGTCACTTTCGTTTCATATTGAGAATCCTCCATACACGCACGAAAGCTCATCTGGTGTTTCAAGTGTTCCCAGCGAAGAATTCTGTCCACATGAAGCGTGGATGTATCTTCGGATGCTACTGCTTTCCCCCAAACAAGGTCATGGTGGAGTAGCCAGTTGGCCAACTCTGGAAAGTATGTGTCGGCGATTGAGTGCAAACCGCGTATTGAGTGACGGCCACGAGACGATGAACGTCAAAGCGTTTGCCAGCTCCCTCATGTTGCTGGATAAACGTTTAACCCACGAAGGAGCCTACGATTTAGCTCAATTCGTAGCAGCTCATTGTGCTGAATCACGAAGTGAAAGTGATACCATTGAACTCGTGGCCGTTCATCATATGCTGACAAATATGCAGAACGATAGACCAGTTGCAAATCCCTCCATAGACTACAACTATATTGAGTTTTACGCGTCCAGAGCTATCGAGAGAATTCGCGCGCGTGTGGCAGGGCGACGTAGTGGAGCCAATGAAGCAGAAAAACCTTTTTCCGTGGACTTAAATGCGCTGGAGAAATGGCTGCAAGCATCAAGCTCGAACGGTGACTCTCTCCTGTTAAAGTACGAGTTACGAGGTGGTCTTATGAAGGTTGGTATCGATATCAGCTACCAGGATCTGGATTACATCTTCGCGTACTTTGACGTCAATCGCCAAGGTTTTATCAACTGTGAAGCATTTCTAGATGTGCTGCGTAATCCCTCGAAAGCGCTACCAAAGCTTGAAACCCGTCAAGAGAAGACAGAAGTGAACCCAGTACAGAAGACGGTGAATGTCTATGAAGATCTGCAGCAAAAAGTCGGTCTTTATCTACCAGTTTCACCAAAAGCAGTCGCTAATCAGAGAAAGCAAGTTGTTTCTCGAGAACTGCCGCCCAACTTTCGTCGTCGAAATTTGATCCAACGAACGATCTGGGACCAAACCATGAGACCACGAGCAAGTGAAGCGATGAACAGTCACACTCGCAGTCTCGACAAACTTGAAATTGAGCGAAGACGTCGTTATCGAGCCTCACAGTTGATCCAGACAGCATTTCGATCGAACGATCTGGGACCAAACCATGAGACCAGGAGCAAGTGAAGCGATGGGAAGTCACACTCGCAGTCTCGATATCCTTGAAATTGAGCGAAGACGTCGTTATCGAGCCTCACAGTTGATCCAGACAGCATTCCGAGGATACCGCGCACGACAAATCGTAGCTCAACTGCGTCGCAATGCAGCTGCTAAGAACTACCGCTTCGCGACATTCACGAAAGAGCAGGAGCGGCTGCTTGCAAAGAAGAAGAAGGCCAACCGCCCTGCATTGCCTAACACATACGGCTTTTAGATGTAACCTTAACGCAACATAAGAACTTCAACTTGATGTATCTTACATAAAGTGCACCATAACAACTTCAAGCTGCATTTGTCTTTTGCTGATGGCTTCACTTTATATTGCCTAACACATACGGCTTTTAGTTGTAACCTTAACGCAACATAAGAACTTCAACTTGATGTACCTTACATAAAGTGCACCATAACAACTTCAAGCTGCATTTGTCTTTTGCTGATGGCTTCACTTTACAGCAGGTTAAACTTGGCTCTATTAGTGCACGAAGCTCGTCACGAACGAAGTTCAGTAAGTGTGACAGGGCTGAGAAACAAGCTAAAGCTGGAGATAAGACACAGTCGAACAAAATTTCACTAATTAACTCCTTAAGTTGACTGATTTTTCCCACCATCGGATGGTAAACAAGGAACTGGAGGACGAGAGAATCCTTCGGGCTGAGAAATACTCCCAACGTACCTACATCTTCTTGGCAGAGGCTCCAATAGAAGATTGATCCATTCTACTGTACATGATTTTGACGCTTCAGTGCTGAAATTTTGTTCTCAAAGACTTTTCAGACAATGGGCAGTGGCGCATCACGACAAGCGCTATTGCAACGTTCCGATAGTAGAATTGATACTCTTTTGGCTGAGGCAAGAAAGACTGGGAAGGACGAGCAATTACTCGAACTTGCCTTGGCAAAAGTACCTCCTGGGATGTTAGTGGAGTTGTCTGACTTGAAGCGACCGAATACGAGCCGATCAAGTGTTTACCGAGAAAGTTGGTGTCATGACGCAACAACTTGTTTAAATGAGGCTAAACTTCCTGTCTCGGATGATATTTCAGCCGAAATTGAAGAGAAATGTGGAGAAGAAGAAGAAAGTTACTCAACTGATGAGTTTGAGGACGATGAAGTCACGGAATGGAAAAAAGGAGCTTCGATCGGTGCTGGAGCTTACGGAACGGTACGTGATTGTGATATTCTTGTGTTTAAAGTATGGATCTTACTTAAATATTGTATGAATTTTAGGTTTTCTTGGCTCGTGATGAAGAAACAGGCAGTTTAATGGCAGTGAAGGAGATTTTGATTTCTGATGAGACGGATATTGCCATTCGTGAAGCCACACGAGAAGTTGAGTTGCTTCGGAGTTTAAAACACGAGAATATTGTCAAGTACTTGGGTTGTCACGTTGATACTGAGGCTCAGACATTGTCAATTTTCACGGAATGGGTCCCTGGTGGCAGTCTCGAACACAATCGGAAATTATTTGGTGGCAATGAACGCGTCGTCCGGAGATTCACACATCAGTTGCTCTCTGGTGTTGCGTATCTCCACTCGAAGAGCATTATTCATCATGATATTAAGGTAAAGTACCCACTTTTCTACTATTTCAGAAGAATTTTCCTTATGAAATATGACGTTAATATCCCTCAGCCAGCGAATATTTTAGTGGATCAGAACGGAGTGGTGAAAATTGCCGACTTCGGTTCTTCACGACTCATAACAAGCGCCACAATAACCAACAGTTCCCTTCACTCTTTACACGGTACACCAAACTATATGGCACCAGAAGTTATCAAACAAACATCAGGACGAAGTCGTAAAGCTGATATTTGGAGCATTGGCTGTACCGTTCTTCGGCTTTTAACTGGAGGTCCAATATGGGGAGAACGGCACTTCGATTCTCAAGCTGCTTTGTTGTACTACATCGCAAATCTCCACGAGCTGCCTCCGTTACCAGCAAGTTTATCACCAGAAGCTCAGGAATTTATCTCTGCTTGTCTTCAGATCGACCCAACAATGCGTCCAAGTGCTGCTGAACTGCTCAAATTCCCATTCGCACGTTATCCAGGACAGAAACCCGAACCAATTGCGATTGTGCCAGTTTCTGCGACTGCTACAAGACGCCACACAGCACCAGCAGTGTCTCCTTTATCAAATTCTAGTCGGCGTCTTCGATTGTCCCAAAGAAACTGTGAAGATCAAGTATCAAAGACTGATACTAGAGCGAAAACAACATCTGCTCCATTGGCAACAAAACCTTCACTCATCGCTGCGTTGATTTCATCCGTGGGAGTCCATCCAAGTGGCTTAAAAGAGGTACCTGAGAAGGAGATTCAAGAAGACAATTCTGTAGCTGAAGTGACGCTTTCTTCGACTGCAAGCACGGACAATAGTGAAGAGTTAGTCATGATAAACTGGGAAGAGCAGCCGATTCTGTCCGCATTAGCCCAGAAAGACCGTCAACAGCTTCAAGCTGAAGCTGCTGAAGCAACACGTCGACGTCAAGAGCGTGAACGGAAATTCCAGGAGGAGCTGGACGCTTATCGTCATGAATCGTTTGCTGGTCGAGCGTAATTGTTTGTAGATTCACCGTTCCTTCATTGTATTTATTAACCGCCATCTATAGCAGCATTAGCTTGTCAGTTGAGAAGCTTCACTGCTCCCACTAGCTTCCTCGTTCTCATCATAAGACTCGTCGTAACCATCTCCAATAGAAGACGGAGGTAGTGGAGGCCCCAGAATCAAATTGCAAAGCAGTCCAAAGCTTTCAGATACCAAAAAGTAGAGAAGGAGCCATTGTACCCGCAGAAACACAGCCAATAGACAAATCAGAGCAGCGAAGACAGCCCAGACATCAAGTAGAGCAGTTTTATGCCACGGAGCTGTCAGATTTAGAGTCGCCAAGTGCTCAAATCCAAGTCGTAGAGCGGCATCGATCACTTCAATAGCTCGTGACGTTCCTCCTGCACGTTCCAGTAGTGCACCAACTCTTCTTGCAGCTCGAGTGTAAGAGGAATTGGTCAGAAGTTCAGCAGCTGCAGCATGAACGTATGAGCCAGAGAGGAGGTTCTTGTCCAATGAGATTCCACCTCCAGCATCCGCAACACGCGCTGCTACATCTGGTTGGTCTACGAGGAATGGGATACACAACAACGGTTTGCCCATCACTAGCGCTTCTTGAGCTGATACCATCCCACAGTGCGAGACCACGAGACGAACGGCTGGATGACTCAACACTTCAAGATTCGATAGCGAAGAACTTGGTGGTTTGACGACCAGAGACGGCGGTAAAACCGGTGGAAGGATACTACGCTGGTCTGTAGGAAGAACCCAAAGCACCTTCACAGGTGAATCACCAGAGTTCATCAGCAGTCCTTCAACCAGCGCCTGAGCTTGCCAAGCGTCAATGTACGCCATTGTTCCCAGATTCAGATACACTACGCCACCAACTGCAGCTTCAAGCTCCTGATCACTTGATGGTTTACGAGAATGCGACGCCTTTCGCTGACGTATACGCAGAGACGGCGTGGACTCAATTGACGCGTCTAACCAGCTTAATAGAGTCACAGGAAGCGGGTGACGCTCTAATTTGCTCGCATTTCCGCCTAAAACAGGCAGAATCGGCCCTACAGCAGTCACAAGCGGCGAAAGAGGCTGCGGATGTTCCAGACCAAACGCTGTGTTAAGGATCACGCGTGCTCCTTTGAATAAATCGTGCTGGGATCGGAATGGGGGCAAATCCAGCTCGTACCGCATCTTGTTAAGCTCCATGAAAGGTGGCGTCAATGCAACTGAGAGAAGTCGTGGGAACAAGATGTTCATACAGCGATTCCAAAGCGACATGTTCTCTCGAAAGCCTGTACCCCAAGCAGGGACGTAACTTGGAGCTCCTCCGAGATCGAAGAGTAGTGACGGAGAGTTCAAAATGTACGGAACTTGAAGCTTGTGGGCTAAATCTTGAGCGCCTACTGTAGCGATATCCATGATTAACAGGTCTGGAGCGTTGGAATTACTCCCGTTCCGGTTTAATTGAGGCAGCAGCGCCTCAAACATGGGTCTAGCAGCACTGACGTAGATATCACTAAACATGGTCAAAATCCCTCGGAAATTGGAGGCGTCGCGCGTCATTGCACGTAGCTTAACGCGTAGATCTTCAGCTGAGATAGGGAAAGCTCCAGCTGATAGGAAAGGGACTCCGTAGGCGTGTGCCCACTCACGTCCAGAGTCATGAGTAGCGAAGGAGACGCGATATCCTCGATCTTTCATTTCACTGGCGATACGGAGCAGTGGAAGAGCGTGACCTTTGATTGCGATGGATATGAAGACAATATGGCGGTCGCGAGGGTCCGTTACGGCCGCTGAAGAGCTGGTAGGACATGAAAACTCCCCATTGTCGGACAAACAGACGCTGTCGCTGGCGGTAGATTGCAGATCTTCTAGAGCGTTTGCAGAGCTGGAACTTGCTGAAGAAGTAGATGAGATGTCGATATTGCTGGATACATAAGTTGCATATGTTAAGAAGGTCAGGGAGAGGAGAATCAGTGACCGGAAGAGGGACATCTTCAGGTGTCCGTGTTGCGTTGGATGTGCAATGGTGCGGTACACCGTGGTGTAGTTTACATCAATTACTAGATTGTGTACAAACATCATGTTGTGTACACCACACAAACGATCTTGAAGCGACGCAGAGTAACGGACGAGGGTCAACGTTAAGTATTTGTGGCCATTTCAACTCTGGAGCGACGTTGAACAAGTAGCAAGACAGTTAGAGATACAAGAATGATGTTCACTGCATCTGATGGCACCAAGTTTGAAGACCGGTCGGCATGGCGACTTTACGAGTTCGAACTCACTTACACTTACCGGAACAAGAAAAACGAGACGCTCATGAAGCTTCCAGGGCAGATTGACGGGTACGTTGTCCATTAAAAGTGGTGCAATGATTATTGTAGACTTAGTTCGAACTCACTTACACTTACCGGAACAAGAAAAACGAGACGCTCATGAAGCTTCCAGGGCAAATTGACGGGTACGTTGTCCATTAAAAGTGGTGCAATGATTATTGTAGACTAATATGTTGGAGATAGACAACCATTTGATCTGTCAGACCTCGAGGGATGCACCGTCTTGCTGCTGGACCACATTAATCAGGTGCAGATCGACAATCTCTCGAACTGCAGCGTCTTTATCGGTACGAGTTCTCCTTTTTAATGGAAACACAGTATGATCTAGTCGCTTATATAGGTGTTAATGCTATTAGGTCCCAGCTCTGAGTCGGTTTTTGTGAGGAATTGCACGAACTGTGTCTTCACTATTGCATGGTAAGAATTGAGATTTAATTGTAGTACTAAATGAAACTAACGGTGTGTGAATTGTCTCTAGCAAACAATTGCGAACTCGTGACTGCTTGGACACCAGCATTTACCTCTACTCACTTACAGATCCCATTATTGAGACGTCGCAGCAGATGACATTTGCTCCTTTTAACGGAGCGTACTGTGGTATTGAAAGAGTACGTATCTATATCATACATTGATATCTCTAAACGGTGTACACTAATTAATTAAAATGTTGCACAGAACTTTGCAGACGCGCATCTAGAGCCAACAAACAACCATTGGTCGCAGGTTTACGATTTCAACGACCCCGACAAGAGCGGCTGCAATTGGCGCATCCTCAGTAAATGTTTTCTTTTCTTTTAACCTGATAATTCCTCAAAATTCTAACGAAACAACAATGTTTTTAACAAATCAGAGCATGAGGAAGAAGTTGCACTATGGCTCGTCGACATTGAGCCTCAGGTTCCTGATGCTGCTGCGTCGTTGGGTCCATGTAAAAATCCTGATCGTCGACATTGAGCCTCAGGTTCCTGATGCTGCTGCGTCGTTGGGTCCATGTAAAAATCCTGTAGAACGCGATTCTGGTTTCGTCAAGTACGTCGACAGTTCTTCTTCTTCATCTGGTGGTATGCAATCCTTCTCCTTCAAAACTTCCCAGAAAGAGGCCACAAAGTTGGTACAAACCACTTCTTCCGATACTGCTGCAGTCTCTGCTCTTCCTGCTTCAACTCAATCGCTACCAGTTGCTCCCACCGCAACTCCAGCTTCGATTGCTACTGTGGCAACTCCAGTCAATATTCCACCTCCAGCTCCAATTGAAACTGCAACTACTGACAAACAAGCAACTTTAGCAGCTCCAGAGCATGTTGCACCTCCTCTTACGCTTCCTCCAGTGATTCCCACGCTTGAAGGCACCGACTTGGCTACGAAAGGGTACGTTTTATCGCCATGGCTACATCTTTTTAATAGTTGGTCTCATTTTTATTTATTTCTTATTATATTTTAGGATTGAGAAGCCTGTAGTGGAGCAAGTGGCGGAAATGATTGGGCTGATGTAATTCAGACCTAGTTCAGACCTCAAAACTGGAAGATGGCTACACAATTACACAAAATATACGGTAATTCAGACCTAGTTCAGACCTCAAAACTGGAAGATGGCTACACAATTACACAAAATAGTATGCACCTCTTTTCACGGACCAAAACTTGTCGTTAATTTGAGAATGGCACGAAATCGGAATGCGGAGAACCCTGTGCGCGCCGCTACACAGCGCAAATGGTACGCTCGTGCTTGGTGGATGGGTGTGCATGTCTATGGATATGTAGTACTGGGTGTCAAGGGTGCTTTAAGTCCGCAGAGGCTTCCAACGACGCAATTTGCGCTGTATATTGCGGTGGCAGTGGCGACGATCAGTTGTTACTTTGTGCTGCAAATGTCGTCACCCGGACAAATTGAGAAGAGACCGCAACTTGAACCGGTTCAAAGTTCCGACATTTGCAGTCCAGTGC
>JAIKVB010001523.1:0-12384 GCA_024679045.1 Phytophthora brassicae
ACCAGCGTTTGTTTCCCATGCCGACGAAGAAGTTGTGGCAAATGCTCCCAGCTATCGAAAGCAGCGCAGCCGTCTGTTGTGTTCATCTATTTCTACCAATAAAATTAAACTTACTCTTCAGAGAAATAACCAATCAAATTTACGACGGAAACCTACTTTCAAACCTCCTTCGTTTTAGAGGTAAGTATTGGCAAGTGTCGAAGATTTGATTTGATTGGTCGATAAACTTTTTACTTACTTACTTTCCAACCGTGATAACCACTAATATTACTGAAGCCAACTATAGTAGATCTGCATTAGACCGACCGACCAGGACGTCGTCAAGCACCGACGGATTATCAGTTCCAGCAGTCGAGAAATTTCTTTCGGATATGGTGCAGTAGTTGATGGCTTTCGCTAATTCTTCGACGTCCATCGGCCTTGCTTCATCCACACCCCTCCTCCTCGATATCCCAGTACCGCTTACCACCCCTGCTTGATGGCGCTCTAATTGTACCAATGAGGTTGAGTTGCGTTTCTTCACCTTCCACGTCTATTACAGTCTCGGCTCTCAGAATACTCCAGCGGCTCTCAAAATACTCCAGCTAATCACACTAACCGGTTTTTCAACCAACCGTTTGATCAGAGCAGCGACTGTATACTGGGACTTTCGTGGGCCATCGCGGTAGATACATCTTGTTTTCTTCCGAGGGCGTCTGGGCGGCTTTCGAGCTGGTAGTCGACATAGCATCACACGTAGATCCAGTGAATACACTAAGTGTAAACACGCCAACACATGAGCGCAAGCCAACCTGTCTGGTAGAAATTTTTGCAGGCACACTTAAACTTTGCTCTGATCGTCTCTATTTTTTCGATGCTCCACGAGGGATTGTCCCAACCGTGCTCAAAAGGGATTCGTTCCAGGACTTTGACAGCGTGAAGCGAACGATAGCGTAGCTGTATATTTTCCACTCTTTTGTCGCGCATGAGCTTACCATTTCGAGAGGCTTCGTAGGAATGAGACCTTCTTCCATCAACTTTCAACCCATTCAAGTGTTCATCCCGTACTACGTAGTAATCGGCGTTGAAATAGTACTCCTGAATGCTGCTGATAGCACGTCTTGACTTTCTTCTATGGGTTGGATGGTGGTTTCGTCGCAAAGATCTAGATCAGCTTGGAGGTATTCAGCTTCAACTGGGCCCGAAGAAAATTGCAGAATAAATTCGGTGCCGATATCCTTAGCACATGTTACCAAAATGTCGGGCAGTATTCCAGCAAGTACGTGGCCTGTAGCAGCGCGGAGGTGGGTGACTGCAACAGCTTTGGTGACGAAATTGCAGGATTCGAGAGGGTTTTGGTTTGGTACGACACCTGGAGTATCACTTGCGGTAGCGAGCCATAAATACCAAGGTATTAGTCTTGAATCCATTGGGCGTATTCAGTTTCACCCAGCGTCGACCAGTTCTCGCAAACAAGTTCTGTCAAAACTTCAAACTGCTCAGCTGATCGAGCCACACTGAGGTACCCTAGCTGTGGTTTAATAATTTCGAAATATCGTTCACGTTCGACCAAAAGATGCGTCTTCCCTCTCGCTTTGCGAAACAGATGTGGTCAACAGTTCAGCAACGTGATGTCAGGCCACTCTTGACGATACGCGTTGGCAATGGATTGGGAATGGTCCACCGATCCCAATTGAAGATTGAGATCGCCCCCATAGAACTCTTTGCTGCGTAGCTTGCAAATTGAGAAGAGCTTAGCATACGCCATAGCGGTTTCGGTGCGAACGAACATGAACGCCATGGGATAGAACTTCTGCTGGTATTTGTGGTATACCGCACTCCATACGTTCCGGATGAAACAAGAGTACCGCCAACGTGGAGCTTGTACGTTCCATTTGTTGCACCTAGTAAATGACGATTATCGAAACATCACCACTCTCCAACGTATCCGTGAAACAGCTTACAGCCAACAAATCACTCTCGTAGCTGAATGACTCCTTGCAAATTCGCTCTCCATCTTGTTCGACGCTGAACTGCATGTGCTGAAAAAATTGTTCCTTCGTTGTACACATCCTTGGTGCTGCCCACTCCATCACATCAGCGTACGTAGTTATTGAGAAATCGCCTCGCTTTCAAAGTTTCTGAATTCTATTCTTGAGCTGACTTGCTGTAGGGAGGAGAGCTAGCTGCTCCAGTGAGTCCTTGTATCGAACTTGTAAGGTATTCAGACACCTTTTCGGACCTTGTCCGCTGAGGAGCAAATTGTCGATCTCAGCTAACAATGGTCTGTGGATGCCGGTCCTTTGTACGTCCTGTGGTGCCACATTGGTAGTGCTCATTCCAGTTCGCGTTAGGATTTAATTCACACTACGATTATCTTTATCCGTGCCATGGTCGTACAATCAATGTGAGAGGTTCATAATAACACAGTCGTCTTCTTGAAATTGTACTGGATACCAAACTGCGCGTTCTACGTGATCTTTATTCGTGTGGGTAGCTTGTGCTGTTGTCGAGCCCTCTGAGGTTACTTGTAAAACACGAAGTGAGTGAGATAGACTTCTCGGCTAACAAAGCATAGTTTATATAGTGGAGTTAAGTTTGTACGAAACAGACTACAACTGAAGAAAGGAGGGCAGATGCTAACAGGAGTTCCTGCTGAGACGAATATGCTACTGAAACGAGGATACATGACGGTCACTGCAGCACTTTACTGCTCAACTTCTCGAAAGGTGTGCAGCGTCTGTTTGCATACATTATTCTACCACGCACGCATTAGATCAAGACAGGCGCACAAACATTCGATGCCACAACCTGAACGAAGATCATATAACGTATTATGTCTCCATTTATGTATATAATATCGTTATTTCTTCGTTATTTATCATACAAATACAAATATACAATACATATCTAAAGACATAAACGATAGAAAAACATGACTAAAAAATATTTTTTTATACTGAATAAACTTTCTAAATACCGTTGCCTCGTTCTCTCTAAAACAAACATAACATAATTTGTGTCCGTCCAGATAAAGCAAAATAAATTAATTGTAATGAAATTTGAGTCAAGTTGAATTTCGTACATGATAAAATTTATGCTCAGAAAATAGCTTTCGACATTATTAATCCGGCAACTCAGAAAAAATCCCCTAACTTGAAAAGTAGCCGGTAAATACATAAAAATAAGTTTTTTTTCCGAAGCTCTAGGCCACACGGAGTTGACGTGTTTCAGCTTCAAATTCAGATACGTTAAAGCTAGCAGCCGGCTATCTTAGGTCGCTACTTCATTCGAGATTTAGCGGCGCTCAGAGAAGATGGTGTTCTCGCACCCAAAATGTCCGCTGTACAAGCTCTTGTCGTCGTCGCTTCGGTTTGGGTGCTTTCCAGGAAAAACGTTAAGCACTTCAAGAGAACAATGTTGGTCCTTCAACAGCAGAACTGCTTTCGTTTGCGTAATGCAGCGTCTTATGTTGATACAAGCAGGACGTTTGACATCATGCTGGACAAAGCAACGTCCCAGGTCCGCTACCGCTTCACAATCTCTGAGCTAGCTATGCTTGCGGGCGAGCTCAAACTTCCAGCCGACGGTGTGACGACTCCTGGTCGAGATCGAGTTTACTGTGTTGAGGCATTATCAATGCTTTGTCGGAGACTTTTGGAACCATCAAAGTTACTCACTGTGGCGAGTGAATTTGACAGAGGGATGGCACCGTACAGTCGCGTCATGAAAGCTACTGATCAGCTCATAATTAGTCGACACCATAACTTAGTGCATTTCAATTATCAACTAGTTCACTCAAGAATAAATGAGTACGCTGCGGCCATTTACACCAAAGGACCGCCACTCCGAACTTGTTGGGGCTTATTGACTGCACAAAGCACTATGGTGCACGGACCAGCGCTTTCAAAGAACCCGTACCGGCTTATGAAAACTTACAGCACTCCCTTTACAACGGACACCCCCCCCCCGATATTGCTTCAACTGGCAAAATATTCAGGCTCCTGATGGAATACTTGTAAGTTTATATGGCCCATTGAAGGGAAGACGTCACGACTCAACCATGTTGAACTACTTTGCGCTAGTTGATATGATGGAAAACGATCGGACTTGAATATTTTTCGGGAAACTTATATATGACGACTCTGCTTACGGATACAGTCGATTTTTGTGGTCCATCAATTGACAGCTCACCTTCGGCAGCTGCATTCAACCGTGACATGAGTCGAGCTCGAGAAAGTGTTGAATGTGGGTTTGGCAAATTCTCGACTTGACAGGCGCTCGACACGTCGTCGTACGCTCGACCGGCTTCGCTTCGATGCGAATTACTGTGGCTCTGGCTGTGAGCGTTACGGACAGAAAGCTGCCCCCGCTTTTGGTGTAGAAGGGAAAGAGTACAGCCACTTTGAAAAAGCCTCTGGGTCTGCTGTACGTTGCACAGCAGCCGCGCGCCTGGGTAGACAATGCGTTTTGAAGAAGTGGATCGATCGACATGCCTTCCCACTGGTGGAACATTAGCGATGAAAAGTGTATCATGTGGGATAGCATGCGCGCTCATATCTCCAAGGTTGTCAAAGCTAAGTGCGCAACTATAAATATTGAGATGTGTGTCGTGTCCGGGGGAATTATCCCGGGTATTTACAAGCGGGTTACATTGGAATATACTAGAGCTTCAAAGACTTACTGTAGGTCGAGATTAACACGTGGAAGATGTTGGACAAGGTGGAGTACACGCGATTCAACAATCCTCGCATGCCAGCGTATACACTGTGTGGCGCAAGGCGTTGCGTGATACTGATGAAACTACTGTGCTACGAAGTGTCAGAACGATTGGGTTTGCTTCCGACTCCGCTGATGGCCCATTGCTAAGCACGATGTGTACGGACAGAAAATCAGCGATGTGGGGCCACGAGAACGAGAATCTGGACGCGAACTACTTGCTTTCCCAACTGACCGGTAAAGCATAAAAACGTGAACGCGCGGTCGACTAGTGACCGAAGCTGCCGCTTTCCCTGGATCCTATCCAGAATGACCTTCGCCCCGCGTTCGAGACAAAATGAGTCGCATTCGCGCGCTGAATTCTTTCTTCTTCGACAAGACAAACTTGCCATGCGCGACTACGTTCAGAAAGCCCGTCATCTGGTGTCGTGTATCATCACGAACTCAGTCGATGCTCCTTTCCAGGTGCCCGTGTTTAGCTTCGGTGCATGACAGGGTACTTCCTCAGGCGCGTGGAGCCGAAGACACTCGGAGCGTCAATCTCAGGTCGCGAATATGTAGATGTCGGCTTCTTTTCTGCCGAATTCGTCTGATTTACACGTCCCTTTCGTCTCTTCTTCTTGTGCTGGTGGAGTCGGTACCGTCGACCATCATCGCTTCTCGAGTTATCGTTGCCGGTTACCATTAACACTTTTAATCTTCCTCCCCGGTCGCCTCGATGACCTGCATTCCAAATCTCGTAACTCATTTCCACTCGACTTACGTTGCTGACGGGAGGTGATTTGGACACCCCCCAAAACCTTCTCGGACACCCCGAATAGAAACGTTTCTAAATTATGTAAAAACACATGTGAACATACATCCCACTTTCAGTAGAAATATGGTTTTTATGAGCTAGAAATTTTTTTGCTGAATGATGGTAAGCACCCTGCGTTATGCAGTCCTTGACTTGACGGGGTAACATTTATTTCTGACACTTCCCATGCAGACATTTCGCGACGATTGCCCGTTGAACCAGCCCTCTTTGAAGCCGTGGCCTTGTACTCTCCTTGGAACCATTGCTGAATCTATCCACCTTATCGTTTGTGCTTGTTCTCGTTTTCTTCGCAGTGGATGTTTTGCGAGTACGTGTTTGATTTGATTTCCTCGCGGATGCACGTAATTTGTGAGCCAGTTCAGCTTTATTACGAGCTCGCATTGCACGTAAATCTTGGATGGAACGTGGCTGTAGTACGCGTGGTAGCGCAGGAGTTGGAGCAGCTGATCTTTTACCCACCAGTGCGCGTGAAAATCAACAGGTTCTAGACTTTTTTCACTCTCTTTGAGACGCATGAATCGATGGATGCAGGGGATTCCTGTAGTCTTCGTGTATGATCCAGAACACGCAGAGTGTGTACTGTCTGACCTGCTTTGTTGTAGAAGTGCTTCGCACTGCTTCAGCGCGTGATTGTGAATGTATCTAACAACGCCCTCGTAAATACTCTTGCGGAAAGCATTTATCACACTTGTTGTTTCAACATCTTCTGCGTGTTCATGCCTTCCAATGGTATCGGCCCACCATGGCATCATATGTTTATGGATCGTAGGAGATCGCATGTGGAATTTTGGAGCCATAGCTTCATAGCCGATTGATAACCTTCCACTCGAGAGGTAGATTGTAAACCGAAGTGGAATATTTTTTTTGTGTAGCAATGTACAATTTTCCACTTCCATATATCAAGCCACGTTGCGTCAACATACGCTGCTTCATCCTCGTTCAGTTCGTGTAGATGACACCATGCAATGTGGTACTCAGTTTCAGTCTTAGAGTAGACTACACGCAAGAAAGCTTTTATAAAGCTTTCGTGTTCCCCTGTCTTCTTGTTGTCCATCTTCATTCATCACAGGCCTGAAGGCATGTTCACGTGCATGCTTCTTGATGTTTTTAAAATATGCCACAAGCACAACATTGTTGGTACTTCCTTCCAAGTTTTTTCGAGTGCATTTAGGAGGGCCTCGTCACGATCAAAATATGCCACAAGCACAACATTGTTGGTACTTCCTTCCAAGTTTTTTCGAGTGCATTTAGGAGGGCCTCGTCACGATCAGTGAATATAACCTGCGGGGGTGGTATTGAGTACTCATCATAAATACGACGCAGCACTTGGAGAGCCCACGTGAAGTCTGGTTCGTTCTCCCGTGTCAAGAAATATCGAGCCAAATGAATGGTGGTATTCAATCCGGTGCAACCCACGATACTCAAATCTGGTATACCAAATCGATTGGTCTTATACGTACAGTCCATGATAACTACGTCGCAATTGTCCTTAAAATTTTCCACACACCGTCTATTGGCAACAAACACAGAAGTAGCATGGCCGTCGGCATCACACAGATACTCGCTGTAGGAATTTGCGTTCGAAATCAGGTCAAAATAATGCTCCATTTTGGTCCTCCCCACTAAAACTGACGTCCTTCCTCGATGGCGCATGTTGTACACGTCTCGGTTTGTCACCAGAATTCCAGGAAATTGGTCTCGGTGGGGCGAAACAGCCACTGCAGCTCTTTCGCCATGATTGTCCGCTCTCTCTACAAAAAAACTGCTTGTGTTCTCAGTCTTCTTCTTCTAGTTGGGTGGGAAGACGGCTTTCTACTCGGATGGTGGTTATGTAGATTTGCACGACCGTTGTATCTGATTTCCCATTCCCCTTGTTGGTTCATAACCAGGAGTGCTTCCATCGTGCAGCCACATTTCCGTGAGCGCGTAAACTTTCTCTTTCTAGTATGTGCTGTAAGTTTCCGAGTATTTCTAGGTTTGCCATGGCGGTCACAAGCTAGTGTGTATCTACACATAACTCCATTTCGATCTCTTTTATTGCGCTTGACAACAACAGAGTAGCCATGTTGAAGAGCGTAAGTGTCCACGGCTTGAATTGCCAAATGAAGGTGCTATAAGATCCTCCAATAGAGATACACGGAAGATCCACAGTGACTTTACTGCTTTGGGGTCGAAGCGATATTGGTTCAGATTTATACGATTTTTCTTGAGCCGCCGAGTTGTTCGAAAGTAACGTGCACTTGAAAAGAAGTATTAACTACTGTAGAAGTGTTCATCCCTGCGGATGGCTCATTCAATTTGTTCTTATCTCCATTTCTCGAAGTGGAGCCCACCAAATTATGATCATCTGGAGTTTTCCCGGAATCCTCTTCGTGATCGTCAATGGTTACCTCAACGTTATCATTATTAGCATCGAGCTGCTGCTCGTCGAAAACGACTTGAGCAGCGCGAACAAAATTATTATGGTTCCTATGACCAACAGAGACATCAGAGTCATGGCCAGGGCTATCCCTTGAAAACACATCGTGCAATGTCGTTTCGAGAACAGCTCTCAAAGCCGTACTCATTTGAGTTCTGAGTGTTGGTGCTTCGATACGACCACGAATCAAGGAGTACGTATGTAGCTGGCGCAATTGTTATACACTGAGTACATTCCTTTCAGAGTCGTGGTCCCATCGTATATTAGTATTCAAATTCAAAGGTTCTTCGGTGCTAACTCGCAGAGGTCGCACATCAGATGGGTCCATCTAATACACGAGCTCTTCGAACTTGTTCCAGTTCTCCTGGAGGCGCCACGTATATTGGATTGTAGTATGAAATGTAGTCTCCAGCCCGAATATGAACCTCTCACCAAAACGTCTGACAGTTCGCGCCGTGGCCTTCTCCCACAAAAGTTTTTTGCTTGAGGTAGCGTTGTCGTCAGATGAGCTCCGTTCGGCCATTTGAGTGGATGGTTTCGTGGACTGGGTGAAGCGCGGGGCGTGTCGTCTTGAGGGGGCCGTCTAAACACGGTTGTTTAGCTGCAACAGTGTGTCCGAGACCGTGTCCCTTTGAGACTGCGTGATCCGTTCGTATGCGTCGCTCCCGTTTGAGTATGTCATTCTATTGCAACTCCGTTCCGTTCGCTGCCGTCCTCTTCATGTGAGCCGCGTGTCAAACTGGTTCATCGTTGGCAGCAGCTGCCTCATGAGGGCCGTCATTGTCGCGTTCTCCGCTTGTACGGTACCCGTCGCTTCTATGGGCGTAGCCGCCGTCTCCATCGCCGCCCTGATCACGCTTAAGTCACCGACCGTAGTGAGCCTCGCTGTCGTACTCGTCGTCATCTTCCTGTCCTACTAGGCCACTGCCACCGTGCTTGTTCCGTCCATTGGTTTCAGCGGTAGAGTGCCACTTCGTGTACCACTCCTCTGATTCGCGCAGGTCGATATCGCCGAATCAGTTGTAGTTGTTGAAACCGTCTTAACCGTCGTTACAGTGCATACATTCGTTCCTAGAGACGGAGAGCTTGGCCCGGATCGTGACCCAGTACTGTTGTGATCATCTTTTGAGCTCCATTTGTCGTCAAAATAGTTTGAGTTGTCAAATGCTTCAGAAAAAGACCCTGTATGCCAACCGTTTAACGTATCTGCTGTCTCCGTACACCGAGTTGGGTTCATCCAGCGCTGATAGAGGTCCAAAATCCCGAAGCCGCCGGTCGAAAACCGTGTCTTCTTGCCGGTCTGAGCCGCGCCGGCTCCACAACCTACTTTTTTACAGCAAACTTAATACAAGCTACGTTCGCTTGCTCGTCGTTGTTCGTTACCACGATCTGTTCATTAAGGTGTTGACGCCACTTAACAGTTATATGGGAAGTTCGACCTGTCCAGTGACAGCGCTCCAAAATAGAGTAAGCTCAGGAGTCATTCCCCTGTCGTTCACCCTTCGTTAGTCCCGTGTCAACTGACGTCAAGTCACTTCCATCCGTCTTCTACACTCGTTCTGCTACGTTCAGTCCTCTTGCTCGTCTCGACACCCGCTTCGTCTCTCAGGGGTGTCGACTTCTGAATCAGTTGCGTTCGCCAACGCAGGTTGTTCGTACTCTGCCTGTCTTCCACAGGAACAGAAACAAGAGTGAGCGCTAACCCACGCCCTCGGGCGAGCTTGCTCAGCATTCGTCTGGAGTGATTGTCGCGACCACCATCTGCGGCAACCAATCATCCTCCATACACATTCGTTTATCAAGTCCCACTCACTCGTGCTCCCGGGCGATGTTCTCATCGTAGTCATCCCGAGTTGTTGTGACGACTGTTCGTCCAGATCGCACGTGTTCTTCCGTCTGCCCGTCTGCCATGAGTAGCGCGTAGTCTCCGCCACTCTGTAACATACGTAAGGAGGCTAATATAAGTCAGTCTGGCTGTGCGTGATCGAATTTCTACTCTACCCAGCTCGGCCATATCCTAGAATGACGTCGAGTAGCTATGTATTCAAAAGTCCGACCACTAGACGGCGTTAACGTGAGAGGTGGTGGGGGGGGGGCTCGTCAACCAACTCGGATTGACTGGATGCGGGAGCTTCTCCGGAATGATTCAGTTCCTGCAACTGTAGTGACTGACGCCGGTATTCCTCGTGGTCGTCCTCGCCTCTGAGTAAGATTCCCTTCCACGTAAAGATCATCATGCATCCATCCACATCCCCAGCCACGATCGCACGCAAAATCGGTTTGAGCAAGGTTTTCCAACGGGCACCATATCGAGATTGACGATGTTTGCGAGCCGTCCAGAAGTCATAAAAAATGTTGAAGCTTCCCGTACCGTGTTTGAAATGGGAAATGAGTGAGTAGACTCCCACATAGTCTGCCAATGATCCGACTCCAGCTCCCGATACTGACGTAGTAAGGGAGCTAATGGACCATCTTCCAGAAACGAGATCGGAGCCACAGTCACTTGGATCGCGGTCCATGGTTTCAGAACGTACAACGCGCGGACATTTACCTTGGTGAATAACTCGGGATTCCAAAATCGAGACTTGGGGGCGCGCATCCGCCTTGGGAATAACCAATAGATAGGTTTGGAGAAATGATAAAACAGTAGCCCAATGTCCAACTCCAATACGCTGATCCGGCGGAGACAACGGGCGTCCCAAGGAGCAACCTCGGAGGCCGATCGATTAACCCGGGCCCGATATCTGTGAAGCCGTTGATCGCGTGGGGTACTGGTGAGCTCGAGCTGGTCATACGTGACCCAATCCAGCAAGACGTTTCGGTGCGACCTTTTGCGTCGAGGTACACTTCCTGTGCTGCCTGATGCGCTTGAAGAAGACTCAGAATCTGAAGGATCGGAACAACTACCAAGCGAGCTCAGAGGGGCCGATCTTCCGCGTTGGACTCCACTGGATCGTGGTCTTCACACTGATCCCGATCAGAGTCCCGTGCGTCGTCAGAATCGGAAGAACCCACGCCGATGGTGTTCCGAGTTAACCCCATCGAAAGCCGCCGAAGACGTGCGACGACGACGAGTGGCCGATCGAGACCGCGACAAGGCAGCTCTCACCGAGTCTCCCTCACTCTCAGAAGAGTCTGATGAAAGGGGTGAGATCGGGCGAGAGGACGGAGCCTTCGGCTGACGAGAGGACGGGGCCTTCGGGTGACGAGAGGCGTTGGATGGAGACCCCGATCGGGATTCTGCGGGTGATTTCGGAGGTGGTGAAGGCGCCGGACTCCCAGTACGACGACGTGAACTGTGCCTGGCTGGCGATCCAGAGAGAGAACGTTTCCGTTTGTGGGGCGGTGACGAGCGTTCGGCTGGAGAAGATGGCGACTCGCCTTCCTCTGCGATCGAGCTTCGTTTGGAGGCGGGGGGATCGGAAGTAGACGGTCGAACTAGGGACACGAGGCCAGACACTTGGACCCGGATCGCGTCCCGCTCCTGGAAGGTCTGACCACGCTGGGTTTTTATAACTTTAGCCCGAGTGGATGCGGCACCCAACTGTTGAATTAGCAGAGCGTTTTCAGTCTCCAAACTCTTGACAAGATCGCGATCCTCTTGGTGTCTCGAAATTTGAGTTTCCAAGCGAGAAATAGCAGATCGTACAGTGGCAACTTGAGATTTAGAGGCAGCCAGCGAGACTGTATTTCGATCACGTTCCGACGTGACTCGCTGCAAATCGGCTTGGACATCTTGGATCTTCTTAATTGCGTCTACCTCACGAGCTTGATGGCGACCCCGTTCCCCGTGACTAAGACCCAGCTGCCGATTAAGGCTCGCCACGTCGCGATCGTATTCTTCTTGAAAGGTCGTCGCGCGAGTCTTCAGGTGAACGATTTTCTGCTTCAGATGTACAGCTTGCTTTTCCAGTTGTAGGCGAGCAGTCTCACGATACCTGTAAGACTTTTCTCATCTATTCCAGGTCAGCCTTAATCTGATTGCGATCAACAGTGACCGTGGACATCTCGTGCTGGAGCTGCACTACTCGCTGAGCCAGTCGCGCGGACTTGATACTTGACTTTGGACGGAGCGAACCTTGAAGTCGACATGTGAGACTAGCGACTTGATCGCAAAAATCAGCAATCTGCACATGAAAAGCGGTAGCGCTCTCTTCATGATTCAAGCGCTCAACCTTCAGCTGAGTCCGAAGCGTATCGATGGTGTGGGCGTTTTCACGACGCTGCTGTAGTGCGCTCCGATATTCGGCCTTCATCAAATTCGCTGTTTCGAGATCGCGCTGCAACTTAGTGTATCGATCTTCGACAAAGCTGACGAAAGGAGCGGCGGATGCACGAGCGTCATCTAACTCGCGTTGTAATCTGGAGGCGCGATCGGCTTCCTGACGATAGGCACCACCAAGTGCAGCATACCTTTCCAAATCAACTATATCCGAGCCGATACTCGCAA
>JAIKVB010001524.1:0-12382 GCA_024679045.1 Phytophthora brassicae
GGTATGCATTATATATATCTTCGCTGTAATCTATTCCGGGGTCTGGGTCGGGGTCAGCCTGACCCGACATCTTACCCGACCCGCAGGCGACCCGTTTAATATTATACCGCATATGGACACATAGAGGAAAAGATTTTATGAGTCACAAGGAAGGAAGGTACGCACAGTTAATGGCAATTTCGAATTCAAATGCATCCGACATCTTGGTCGCTCCACCATTGCTAAAAAAGAGAAAAAGGACGGAAGTAGGGACCGACAGCATGCATCTACACTTTGCGAACCTGGTGGATACAGAGATTACCGATGTGTTTTTGGACAAGACGAAGCTCACTTTGTGCGATGGCAAGCAGTGGAAACCATTATGCTGCTTTCCTGGAATGGAAGAGGACCTCTTACTCTCCCTTGCCGTATTGGGAAGGAAGTCGTACTCGGGTTACTATGACCGTTTACTTGAGGAAACGCATTCAACGAAGTGAATCTTTTTGGAATACACGGAAGGGAAGGGATTTCCTATCAATGAAAACTCGGAAGTCAGGTCTAACAACTACAAAACTTATGAGAACATGATCGCTCACGCAATTTTCGGCGCATCGCGTCGAAATGGAGTCGTGGGAATTTCGTTTGATGCTTTTTTTAGCTGGCTGCTTGGTGAATTTCGAGATGATTTAGCGATGGTGGGAATGACTTTGCGTGATAAGGTAATCGTCGTCAGCAACCTATTAGAGGGGTACCAAGATGTGTCAACCACGACGATTCCCTTTCTGGCCCCACCCAATGCTAGGTGGCCGCAGTACATCCTCGATTTGACCGGATGCAATTTCGGTCACCTAGTTCGCGCTCGGAATACTGACAGAGGTGACGTTTACATCCCAAGTGTGGAGAAGGACGAAGTTCTTCTACTGGGTGAGTGCAAATATTGGTCGAAAAAGGTGGATATTCGCTCGATGAATGCGCTCATCAAGGATTTAAGCCTGGAACTGGAAGTTCGTGCTGGTGTTTTGCGTTGCGTCGGCGAACTTTCGTGCGTGGAAGGAAACGAAGATTGGGTGTGTCAAGATTGACAGTCAAAGCGGCCAGGTGGAGTGGAAGTTTCAGCCTGCAAAACGGAATCAAGAAAAACTTCTAATCATAGTGGAAACCGGTGCCATAAGTCTTCGAAGGTGAAGAAAAGCGCCACAGTAGTCGTTTGATTTTCCAATTCGCGAGGAGGTTGACCAGGCGCTGCAGTACTGGCAGCGCTACTCACTCTGTAAGTAAAGAAGAAAGAGAGGGAGCAGTGTCATTCTAAAATAACGTTAATTTTATCCGCAGTCCTAACACTGTCGCATCAAAGCCGTTAACCCCAACAGTTTAGAAATTTAGGTCCAAAAGTTAGCACGTCGGCTCCACTTGAATTCTTAATAACGTACAACTCCGATGTATCGATGGAAACATGTGCATTAACTGTATGTAGTTTTCGGCACGAATGCATCATTAAGCGCCGTGAATACTGTAAAATCTTCCTGCAAAAATTGTCACTTTTAACATATCGCCCTAGAAACTAGGAAAAATCTCAAAAACGTGCAAGGTTCACTATGGGGTCGTTTACTATCAGAACTATGGATTAGTTATTAAAGACAACGTGCATTTCTCGAAATAAATTGGAGGGCTTACAAACTTCAAGTCATTTTTGTCCTTGAATCTCGATTTTAGGACAAAACACGGGTTTGCTGGAGCAGTTTTATACCCGTTTTGTACATAACATGGGGATAATGCAGCAAGTTACGCTGGTTACGGTTACGCAGTACCGTCAAATTAATGTCATGTGGGCTGTCCATAGACGAAGTTACGCTGGTTACGGTTACGCAGTACCGTCAAATTAATGTCATGTGGGCTGTCCATAGACGTATTCCCAATATAAACGGATTTTCTATCGTGTTTAACAACAGCCTAAAAGGGCGAAAAGGTCCCCTTGTATATGTATCGCAAATGGTTAAATAAAATAAAAAATAAAATGAAGGTTCGATTGAACAGACATAGATCGCTCCGAAGCTGTTTCCGGGAGCCACGCAGCGTGGTTTTGGCGTTTATCCGCACCTCGTCTATTTTTTTCGCGCTTGATTTGCCCCCTGATGACAGGTTTTGGAGTGGTGCTTGGTCCCCCAATAGAACCGTCTCAACGATCCGCTGAAAAGCCCATTTTCGTTGTCATTCCTTGGAAGAAATTGTGCCGAAAATCAACTTTTCATCTAAGATTACCTACTGCACGCACTGTATAAAGTAATTTGCCAGGAAACCCGTACTCTACATTCCGCGGAATAAATCCAGGTCAGTTATAACGCAGATTAGTAAGGAAAAAAACACTCTTAAGTAGTTACCATGCTGGAGAGGGGTGTGGAGGATGAATCCTTCTGTGTGTAGTTTAAGTAACAAGAGATCTCCCACGACTGGGCTTTCCTCGTGCCAATGCTGAAAATATGTTCTAAAATGTGGTTGAGACGTTTTCTGAGTCAGTAATAGCCTCAAATCCGCAAAAATCTACGTCGCTAAACAGCTTTAAAAATGCACTTTTAACTACCAAATCGTAGCTGCAGAGGTAGGCCTTCGAAACTCACGAAACGAGTTAGTTCAAATGTTCTTATCACTAGAATACAGGCGGCGAGGCTAAAGGGGTTAACAATAAGGATGAGTTTACCAGAAGAAGATTAGAATTGTTGCAGTGCAATTTGTCATTCTCAAATCCATTAATCGTCTCTTTAATGGCCATAAGGGCTACAACTCGCAGCTCAAATAAAACATAACCAAAGCGCGGGTATGCGGCCTGCATTGCACTCCTGTCAAAGGCACGAGCGTTCCTTGCACTGCAAAATCTTCATATCGCTCCGTCCGTCGTCGAGCTGTGGTCACTCGCTTGTCCTGGCGGTTAATAGTTAAAAAACGTTAACGCTGCGTTGCTCGGGCGTTGAGGCGAACGTAAAAATTAGACTTAATGCGAGTGCGTCCAAGCGTTGATTAGCCTTCCTGTCCTTTGTGTCAAACAAGTTTAGAGCACTTTGGGGTTGCAAGACACTCAACACTGCGGCTTTCGAATTGAGAGGGAATTTGTCTTTCATGACGGATAGATACTCTTTGTCGTGGTTCATAACTTTCATCCTCTCATCCGGACTAAACTGAAATTTGGCGTGGGTAATTGTCAGGATCACCAGTTCTCGAGCCATTCGATATGTGGGGTCACTTAAACACGGTCCCAGATCAGGAAATGCTGTGGTAGATATGATGTACATTTTCTTGACTGGCCAATTTCGCAGTGCATCGTTATAATTTGCCAAAGATACGTCGAATCCGTAGGCAATTCTGAGCTCCTCTACCACTGGACAGGTTTCCGCCAAGACGCTTAGATCCACACGAGGTAAGTGATCTCGGTAACAACTTTTGGGATTTTGAAGCTCGATATTCTGAAGGCTCCAACCAACTAATGCCAACAAATCCGTCACCAAAGAATTTGTTTCAACGCGGTCGAACTTTAGACTCAAAGTTTGTATGTGAGTCGACTTTTCCGTGTGATAGAAATCAAATACCGTCGCATCTAGAACGAACTCAGCGACTCCTTCTTTTAACACCGTCGTACAAATCCCATAGCCAGGAACCACAACATCAACGCAGCCAGGTGATACAGCAGGGTTGTAAAGCGCACGGCATCGAAAAGACCTTGAAAGAACGAGATTTACTGCTTCACCGTCTACTAACTTGGTTAACCGTACTTCTGCACCTCTGAATAAGTCAACAAATCCGTACTTCGGTTGTACAGCCAATTCCTGCATGATTGGTTCAGGATACTTCGTTTCCATCACTGCTCGAACAGAAGCAATGGCCGACTGTGACAAACATACATTGAAAATATTTGCTTGTTCAACGCAGACATTCGACGACCCACAATACAGAGCGTAGATTGCCCACTTCAGTCGATACTGACTCAATGAGTTTAGCTCAGAAAACTCTAAATATTTGGCTGTCCCGACTGACACCAGCTCCGACACCGCAGAACACGTTGATATGAAAATATCCTCTGGCATGCTATTGCACTGCAATTCAAGTTCTTCGCAACTTTTTTGACAAATTGTGCGTTGAAAGTTCACATCTCCGACTACTGATTCACACAAGGCATTACCGCAAAGCAGTGTATTCAGTAAGTACCCAAGATTTAACAGAGCTCGCGGTACGACAGCTGATCCGCTGTACCACTCGCTATAAAACTTCAGTCTTTTTGTGTAAGTTTGAGCTAGTGCCGATGCCAAGTCTTTAATACTTGAAGAATTAAACATTAAATCTTGAACGTTGATAGTTAAAGATAATGAACCAGCCACAGTTCTATTAGAAAGCAACTCTGGCCGCATAATTCCAGCATTCTGGCACACGCGAACCTGAAAAACGGTAGGAACTTCAGAATCAAATATAAAATTCAGCTTTATCGGCAATGGCTGTGTTACCACATGTGTCCCATATAAATTTGCTGTAGAGTCGTTGATTGTCCACGTAATCGGAACTAAAAAGGAATTTACTTGCGTCTCAGCCTCGTGTAGACTCTTGAGTTGCAACATTTCCATCACATCGTAAAATTTCAAGGAGTATCCCCAAGGATCATTGGGAAAACCGAGCAAAGTGGCCCATGACACAGGCGACGGTATAGCAGCGGAGTCTTCTGGCGACAACTCGCCAACCAGAAAAAAATTCCACTTTGGAATGCATGGCTGCTCCAACGATGATTTGTTGAAAACGATTCTTCTAAACGCGACATTGTCAACAATGGCAAGAAACGAAAAAATCTCCAGTGCCTCACGGAGCTGCTGTAATTGCTTTCGATTTTGGCGACTCGGTCTATCCATCGAAAGCTTCAAACAGTATTCAGTATGAAATACATGCGCAGTATCAATAGGTGAACCAATTGTTACATTCAGCTTCGAGTTTAGAAATCTGAGGGTATGATCTCTCTTTAACGAATAATGCTGCAAAACTGCCAACCATGGCAATAAGAAGGAATAATTGTTCTCCATCTGATCTCAGTGCAATTTTGGAACTGAATTTGCCTTTTGTGAGAGAAAAAACAACATAGGAGGCAAGTTGAGAAACGCCGGTGAAAATTCTAGACGGTAGTTATCGATTGATTGAACTGCCTATTTGAACATGATATCTCAGTGACCGCGATGTTCTCTGAAATTTATTTTCAGAGTTAAGACAGGATGCGAGTCAGGGGTGATTATCCCAAAATGCATTACCCCGGTAATTTATATTGCAATTAATGCACTAATTGAAAGAGGTAGTTACTGAATTAGCCAGGAGCAATTACCGTTGGTGATTTAGGAATTAATACCTGAAGAAACTGATAAATTACATGCACGTTACCTGTGTCACTTCTTTAATTGCGAACATCTGAACCAATAGAAAGCGTGCATGTTGTACGAAGGTGGGGAAGGCAGGGCTCCGTCGGCATAGATACAATCGAGCTCAGCAAACACGAATCTACGCCAGTGGTCTAAGGTCCGTGTGCAGAGCACGCGGGCTTAAACCCTGGACCAACCATTGAACACTCCAGTCGATCCTATAGGGTTAAGCCGCGAGGGCAGGGGTTTGAGGGTGAGGTCGGGGGTGTTGGATTTCCTGCCACCATTTTTAATGTTTGGATTTGAAGACCCTGACGTCCATTGCTAGATTTTGTGTCCAATCGGATATCATGTGTGGTACCGTACATAGCGCAGCGCGGCTTTGTTTCTTTTCGTGCAGATGGACAAAGTGAAAGATTATCCGCACAATAGACCTCAAACCCAGTTTATGAGCTGCTGCTTTGTAGCACGCTGGCAGCTATATCCCTTAGTGGTTTAGGTACACAACTTGAGAATTTGTGAAGACTAAGTCAAAACAAACGATCACAGTCATTTCCAAAATCAAATATTAAGTTAAGTTCACACTTAGTAGTACCAGTATGCAGCTCACACACAAAGTAGATTAGCCATATCAAGCACCGAGGTTAGGAGTATCGTTTGTACCGATATACCGGTACCGAACTACTGTAGGTTTGTAAGCTAATACTGCCATCTCCTTTTGTACCAGAATTACAACAGAGACGTCAGAAGCGTGTACGTCGCCGGACCCACCGGACCAAGCACTACTCCTCTAGCGATGAAAGTTGGTAAGAAGCTTTATGAATGTGTTGAGAAGCTGTGTACGAAATCTAGCTGCTAAAATGTTTGCCAGAGCTAACTTCTACCTGCCCAGTTTTTTTTTACCAAAATTACAACAGAGAGTGTACGTCGCCGGACCTACCGGACTAACTACAAATTCTTTGGCGATGAAAGTTGGTAAGTCTCTTCATGAATGTGCTGAGAAGCTGTGCATCGTGTATACTTGTGGGTTAACTAGTGTTTGTGCATGTTAACTAGTGTTGGTGCATGAAGGTACACCTTAGGGACTAAAGAGTGTTTCTTCGCTATCGCTTCCGCCCATGCTATGGCGAGTCCGCGGAGTCGCCGCGACGTCTCGACGTGATCGAAACATACTGCGAAGACGGTGTTCGCGGCGCGTCCTGTAACGAGCCTGTGAAGTTTTGCGCTTGGACATCATGTCTTCGCCGATAGTGAGTAGCCGACCGAGGTAAGAGCTGTACGAATCGCCATCTTGTGCTCGTAGTGGCGTTAAATGTACGTGGCAGTTGGTCAGCGCCACACACGCTTTAAACAAAGTGTCGTAATTACCTTCGGCCCAGCGGTACTTATCAGAGCAGCACGCCCAGAGTGTCGTCAACCTACCAAAAAAAATCTCGACGAGTACCCGGTCGTGTGAAATCCTATCGTTTTCTTCAATTTGCTAAATCGAAAGCGTCTCCCCTGGGGGTTTCTTGTGCTGCGTAATGGCCCGAAAGTGCATTGCCATGCCCTGGTAACCTTTGTCGGCTAGCAAAGCCCAATCGTCGGGGTACTCAGACACCAGTAGATCATCGTCAGGCAACCGCTTCTCTTCGTCAGACTTTACCAAATTTTGAGAATGAAAGTCCTGGTTTTTGCGAAATATCTCGATGTCGGACACGTGACCTGGGTAGTGCAGCGTACAGTTGATGGCTTTGCCGGTGGGTAATACTGATACTTCAACTTTGTAGCCATGTAACTTGTGTTTACCACTGTAGTACATACTACGACCCTCGCACAGGCCGTACGGAAAATTGGCATGTTGAAACGTCACGTCGGTGGCGTACCGAGCACTTGGAAAATTCGAAAATGTATTTCCTGTCATACGTAATTCCTGCATAGTCCACTGAGCATTGACGTCCTCAACGGACTTCTCATACAGAAAGGGGCTGATCATTTCGGTAAATTCCATTATCATTTTCTGAAATGTAGGCGGGTTAATGTCAAAAACACTCGCCACAATATCCCACTTGCCGCAATGTTTGAGCGATGCCACCATCATAAACATGACATCTTTGCCCCCAAATTTACACTTTTTGCCGCGACCAACGTTCCACCGCACCACCATATAGTCTCCAAAGCTGATTAAATTTCTCCGCAGAAAAATTTGTCGTTTGGACGACTAACTCGGCACCACTCGACACAAACCGGTCAAATACCGGCGACATAGAGTCGACGCTGTCGTTGTCGTCGCTTGCGGCCGCACGGGCAATCGGTCCACACCGAGCGCGCTTGGACTGACGCGCTTCGTCCAACTGGGTCAGACGGGCAACCCCTTCCTCAACAGCTTCCTCTGTGAGCTCCCCACGAACTCGCTTGTTGCCTCGGGCTCCGACCATCTTGCGCCTAGCAAATTTAGAAATGAGATTAAGGTAAAGGACATGATAGGGACATTTAAGCGCAGGTAAAGCGCGCTTAGTAATAAACTGGTGGTGGCAAGCTGACCTCACACCAAAAGTGTGATTTGTCGGCTTCTTTAGTTTATTACGGTGTGCTCTATCAATCTCGAAATACTTCGTAATCTCCAAAAATATGCATTCTTTTTGAAATTATGTACATTTTAACCAATGAGCTGAATTCTACGCCACGAGCTCAGCTAATCCTTCTGGCATAATCATTCAGGCATATGGTGCACCAATAAGAAGTAGCTTATCTCGATATAAACGAGCTTTTCTTAAGTACTAAGAATTTGTATTAGTGCTGATCAACTCGTTTTAAGGTCTAATGGGAAAATTTTAAATTTGTAAATACCGGTAAATCATACAGTCATTTTCATTAACAACAATCATTTGTGTATATTTATTAATACAATAAATAAACATATTGGGAGAGTTATTGGTGTATATTTATTAATACAATAAATATACACCAATGACCCCAATATAATAAAATACAATAAATATACATACCGGTATCGGGGGATTCAATCATGGCAGCTGTTCCAAAAATAACTGCAGGATTTTGACAAAATATTACCTGAAGCACGAATAATAACCAGTCGTGCCAAGCTTCAACTCCCTCTAAAAAAATCATTTTTCAGCATACCTTAATTCCGGAGTATCGATAAGCTATTTTTAGACTAATTCCGTATACACGGAAATCGGTCTTGGGAGAGCCTGCACGTAGTACCGAGCGCATCCCGCTGGCTGATGAAGTGCAGTACGTTTCGAGTGGTCCCAACAGCAGACAACACCCGCAAGCCACCAATACTGCCTCTAAGCAGCAGGGCAATCTGCAACACAACTACTCTCTTCGCAGCTATGCCGGCAAAGAGTGAACGCCAAAAGCTGCTGGGCGACTTGGAGCGGGCGCTCTATCAAGTTGCGCTTTTCGAGGCAATCGAAGATGATGTTAGTGTGAATTGGTCGGAGAACTCCCCTCTGGATGAGATTGCTGACCTGCTGATTCAAGTGGAGACGGACCGTTACCTCGCTGAGCGTGTAACTACAGTGAAGTTCACCGAATTTGCGAGGTATTTCTTCGATAACCTACCTGATGAACGTTTTCGCAAGATCGTGAAAATGTCGAGACCTGCATTTACATTTGTCCTCGTGCTGACTGAAGATAACCCTATCTTTAAGAACAAAAGGCTGTTTTTACAAGCTCCTGTATGGCTAAAACTTGCTGTGACTCTTGATAGATTGGGAAACTATGGAAGCGGAGCCTCGTTGGGACGCACGATGGAGCTATGGGGAATTGGGAATAGGACATGTGTGCTTTACACGTGCCGCGTCATCGCCGCACTGAATGTCAAAGTGGATGACTTTGTTGTCTGGCCTGATGCAACCGGAAGAGCAAAGATGTCACGGTGAATGAAAGCTGTGGGCTTTAAACGGTGTGCGGGCTTCATTGATGGTACTACTATTCCACTTTCCCAACGTCCTGCGATCGATGGAGAGTGTTATTTTGACCGCAAGTGCCGGTACAGATCCACTTTCCCAACGTCCTGCGATCGATGGAGAGTGTTATTTTGACCGCAAGTGCCGGTACAGTCTCAATGCTCAAGTAGTGTGCGATGATCGTCGAAGGATTATATGTTTATACTCAGGTTGGCCAGGTTCATGTGCAGATAGCTCTGTCTATCACGAGATGCAACTCTCCAAAAACGACCTCAAGTCACAGTACTTCAGCCCCGGGGAGCTTGCTCGCAGACTCTGCTTATCCTGCAGATATCGTTGCGCATACCATTGTCCCGGCCTACAAGAAGAGTTCAAAGGAAATAACAATATTAATTTTAACACCTGTCTTGCTGAGCACACTATCGGCGTACTTAAGGGACGTTGTTCTTCGCTGCGAGAGATGCGCATCCAGATCAACATGAAACAAGACATCGATAGGATTTTGTGGTGGTTCGCTGCTTGTTTGGTGCTGCACAATATCTTACGCGATCTAGGAGACGAATGGCCAGAAGAATATGTGGAGTCGTCAGACGACGAAGACGATAATTTAGTTGCTGTATGCAGCGACGAAGATTATCAGTTTAGAACTTGGATCAAGGCGCAGGCTTTATCAAAAGGTCGAGAGCCGGGCGGGGTTCTTTGGTAGTGTGTGTTGTCTCTCGATTGACAGCGTAGCGTTTCGATTTCTTTTCGTGATCGCTAGGAACTCAAATGGATTAATACGCAATTACGACCTGACTTCTTTGCGTGGGCTGAACGATTATGATACCTCAATACCTGCTCAAAATTGCAATGTGCTACGGCAGGCATGCCCGCTGAATTGCCGATGAAGTTGTATCCGCCAGCAAGCTGAAATAATCTTTTGCCTCGGCTGGGGGGTTTTCCTTCTTCGATCACGACGGTGAGCATCTCCATATTCTGAACCTCTTTGTCGTGTAGGGGGTTTTCCTTCTTCGATCACGACGGTGAGCATCTCCATATTCTGAACCTCTTTGTCGTGTCGGCGACGCGCCTCCTCTTGTGATCTCGCCTCATCCAACTTTTGTTTTTCGAGCTCCAGTTGTTTTTCGCGATGGGCTTCGTCGCATTCACGAGCTTTCTTCCTTTCACCAACATCAGCTTCGTACCGGTCCAGTCGACGTTGGTCATTCTCTGTCTGATAATCATTGCACGACTAAAAATTTCCGAGATTGACAGTCGACTTTGTTGGGCAGTTTTCTTAGATTTCCCATCATGAGATGGAGCACGAGCGGTCTTGTCGGCTCCACATTTTGTGCTATAAGTGGATTGTTTTCAGCCCTTTGGGTTGGTCTTTTTTATGCTGATTTTCTAGCCCGCCTTCTCGTTTGTCTACGGTGTATGTTTTGTACGCCGTGTTCGTCCCCTGGGAGACGATTGTGGCATTATGAGTTCTTGGTGAGCAGCTTCATAATGCTCGCGTAGTCCAGACGAAACTCCCGTTCGACGATCAATAAAGGTAGATGCGACCGCCGTAGTATCATCGGCTTCACTATCGCCTTCGTGGTCACTTACTATAAACTCGGTGCTGATGTATATCCGGGACGGTAATTTCAAATGTCCAGTTAAATGTCCATCGTCGCTAATGTCACTTCAGATATATCACCGTTCAAACCGCTTGCATCATCTTGGTCATTACATTCCTCACCACGGTTATTGATTTTGTTGCTCTCTGGAGCTTCACAGGTTTTGCTGAAGGTATTGATGCTGTCAGGTTCGCCATTGACTCGGCCATCCTTCAAATTGATGATTTCAGTGGCGTCAGATTTGTCACTCGACCTACCGCAGTCAGCAATAAAAACCTCACTCGGGCGAGGCGGCAGACTTCGAGTCCACCCCTGCGGCACGCCGATTTCTAGTGTACTGCTCGCACGAATGTTTGGCCGCTCGCCAAAAAGAACAATCAGCCGGGCGAAGCATGCGCACTTGCGCTCTAGCTTTTTTCATCTATGGTAACACCTCTGCGCATCTTTTTAATTGTGATTCCCAGCCCACTTTGCGTATGTTTCATGCGAAGAACCTTCTTGAACTTGACCAAGTGATTCTTCCATCGCTGCTCCATGTTTCTGCCGTTAAGGTAAGGAAGCTTCGGTGTAGTTGGGTATTTGCGAAGGTGGTCAGCCATTACTTGAAAGGCTTGCTTCTTCGTTATTTCAGTCTCTCCACCTACAACCATCTTCTTACTTCCGTACACAGCCGCAAAGTTCTTCTCGTTTTCCAGCCAGGAAATAATATTGCGGTAGTCATCGCTGGCGAGATGAGCTTGTAATGACGTTTCTTCATCTACTGACTCCATCTTCATTTAAGTTGACGTTCAATCTACCCTCCTCGGATGCAGTACCCGGGTAATCATCTCGAGGTGGCAGCGCCATAGCGTACTAAAAAGTAATCATTTTGACTCCAAAAATGCTACAAGCAAGACAGAAGCGTTACAAATATAAGCGAGTAGATTTTGGGCAAATGAAAATAAAGGTTACCAGATCCGTGGCACAGTATGTAGCCACTATGGCTGATGGACACTGTTTTCCTCGCTCTCAGCACCTGTCTGTGTCGTTGGAAGCACGATGAGCAGCCGCACGATTGCACTCTTTACTGGTCAGTGAAGACGTCGAAGCGCTGTACGTGACGTCTTCAGTGCTGTAAGCAACGGCTACAGCAGCGCTAGCCACGATATGGGTAAGGATTGGGGGGCTGTAGTGTCACCTGCAGCTATCGGACAGCAGTGGACGACGCGTGTATGTGAGTGTTGTGTGCCACGCTGAAAAGGAAACACTGCGTTAAGACGAAACTGTAAAGAAAGCTAAAGGAAATGTGTCGCACCTTATTAACGCAGACCCCCTATTAATTTACCGCTCAAAGAAATGTGGTGTAGTGAACACGATATTCGGTCGGAGCCTCAACTAGGTCATCTTATACTAGACTACAACAAGGACTGACCCAACTGGTGTGTATACACGCACTTAAGAGGACCGGGACGATCGACGATCAGAATGTTGGTAGTCCAGTCGGAATGCTGGTAATCCTGTCGTC